>CM064544.1:26545563-26611970 GCA_032716605.1 Paralithodes platypus | reverse complement strand
CTACTATCGCTATTACAACAATCAGTGTTCTTCAGAGCTCCCTCAGTGCATACCCCCTTCCTAGCGAGTGCGAGGCGCCCGCCTTTCATCACAGTCCCACTCTTATTCTGTCCAGCTCTCCAATGGAAATTTTCTTAGTCTTTCTCTACTCAACAAGTGAACTCTGGAACTCTCTCCCTCAATCAATCTTTCCTTCATCCTATGAATTTAACTGCTTTAAACTTAGTGTGTCCAGGCATTTTGACCCCAACGTCCCTTGAATTCGGCCCAGTCACTCCTTCGGCTTTGGGGGAGACACTCGTTACAGGCAACCTGCCTTTTGTCTCCTTTATACACATAAATACAAATGTGGAAAACAAATAAAAATACTAATTTTGCACAGTATTTTGTCCCTAATATTTTCCATTTTGACTGCCTTCAGGAGACAGGAAATGCTATCTAAGACACTAATTTCTAAAAAAAATCCGGGGAGGGCATGCCCCAGAACCCCCCTAGAGATCGCAGCTTCGATGTTCAGTCACGCTACAATGATAGGCTGATGGATTGGAAAAATATAACGATAACACTTTTTTTTTGGGGGGTTGGGGGGGGGGGGGGGGGATTGACACCCTGTGTATGAGGCAGTCAATTTTCAATACAATAAGTGTTCATTGCATGCAACATTTTGTATCTGTTTTTTTCCTGGGAAGGGGTCCATAGGTTTCAACAGATTCTCAAAGGGGTCCGTGATTCGATAAAGGTTAAGAACCCCTGCCTTAAAGGCATAATATTTTAGTGTCTTGTCATAGTTAACCCTGTTTTCCTTTTATAGGAAATGGATAGGCTAAAAGTAAGAGTATCGTAGGATGCAGTACTGTATCACGATATATAAAAGACAGTATAGTTTTCTTCATCTTCCCGTAGCATTGAGTTGAATATAACAAACAAAACACAAACCTTAATGTTTAATGCATCGCCACGGGAAGATGTGTAGTATGACCTTATAAGCCCTGCATTTATATTGCTATCCATATATCTCACTGCTTATATGCCTTTATCCCTGTATACTTTTTAACTCGCAACATTCTTCTTAAACATTCTTCATTTTATTGAACTCCCTATATACTTTATCTATCTCTTTAACATATATTATATTTGTTTTGTTACTTCCCACTTAAATCAACACCCATTTCCTCTGTAAATGTAAACTGTATAAGTAATTTATCCGGTTCCTACGTCATCCCAGAATGCTGAGTTGATGGGCTTTTTTTTTTGTGTTTGCTTCAGCATCCTTTAACCCCGTTCGATGCGTTCTTACTCCGCCATCTTCAGTTAGACTTCACACCAGACCCTCAGCCAGAGAGAGTCAGCGCTTCTTTAAACTCCCTCCTATACTCGAGGACTCAGACTCATCCTCTATAGCCAAGCTCCTATAGCCCCTAAATATATTAGACCACACAAGTCATATATCACCTTGCTCCTAAGGTCGTTTTATTACAAGCCTTATCATATATCTGTACGTCTCTACCTGTACGTTTATACTTATTATCACTTATCCAATACTTAATGTGTTGTGTTATTCCCTATACATTCCCCTATAGACTTAACATAATTATATGGCGACCTTGCAAATAGCGTATTAAGGCTATACTTAAGTTTTTTCCCCATCTACCCCTCTACAGCTTTTCAACATTACAAATCCCTAATTATACCTTCCATTTCATGTGAGGATAATTGCTGTACTTACAAACCCTGCCTACCAGCCTTGCAGTTCTTCTTCTTTTCTCCAAAAGCCATTACAGCCTGCCAGCCTGACAACCATACAGCCTGCCAGCCATTCTGCCAAGCTGCAAGCGGTTGCGTACGTCAATGGTAACCCCACAGTCACAACGCCTCCACCAGCCGCAACAACCACATCACAACTAGCCGCTAACGGGTGTACATCCGTACACACACACAACGCCTCACTGCCTGTCCTATCACCCACTGATCCACACTGACACCACGTTCTCTAAGAGTAATCATGTGATTGCTTAACTTTACTTAAAAGTGGCATTGTTTAAGAGGATTAAGTGATCATGTTTTTCAAAGCCTCAACCATTAGAGTTCACATATACCGCAGGTGCGATTACTAGATCACATTCTCAAAATGACCCACCGACACACTCACCCACTGTCATACACAGTCAAACACCAACAACAACACCACCACCATCACACCACCACCACCTTTACCTACACCCTCCCTCCACGCTGATCACCTCCGCATTCACAAAATTTCCATCAATACCACTCGCACCCCCACTTACACAATATTCGGAGGCCACAGAAACCCTTATTTACTCTGCCATCTAGAGTTAATGATAATATACGTGTATCATTTGCTTTTCCTCAACCTCAGAACTCAATAACATCTTTCAACATCCACTTATTCAAACAAACAAAACACAGCCCCTCCTATGCATTCAGCTTTCTAGCTGGAATACTACTTGGGATGATGGAGTTTCAACTCCCAGGGACAGACCTGTGGTGTACCACCTACGATTGGTGCTACAGCTCATCCTGAAGGATTTTGGGATTTTCCCCCCTCTGACCCTAAACCAAAGGGTGTATGCCAACAGCAAATCATCTTTCAACCGGTCCTCCTCAACAACAACCAGGTCTCTCACATCAAATTCCCGTGTAAGTGCCAACAGCACTATCTTTCAACCAACCTCCTCAACAACAACAGGGTTCTCCCTCCTAACATACACAGTCACCACGAATTTCCTACTATCAACCATAAGCGGAAAAATACCCAACACATCCTTTATCCATCATCCCACCAACCCCATCAAATATCCTACCAACCTCAACACGCACCTTCCCTACCAAATATCCTTGAAATCATCCATCAGAACGCCCCTAGGTTTATTTTCTGGGAACACCCTCCAGAATTATTCTGTTCATACTTTCAAACAGGATGTAGAGCAGCGAAATTGCCATGGGGGGTGCGGGTCAAAATGATAACACCAAAGTGCAAATTTTCAAAGCTAGAATACACAAGGGTGTTTCCAACCGCAGCTCAGCTCCTTCTAGAGTCAGACAAAACTGACAGACTGCTTCTTACGAGTGAACTGAAAAGTATGTTCATTCCAAAGATATGGCATACAGATGACAGGTACATTCTCAGCTACTCCCAGAATTGCTAATGACTTACGAACCACCAGAAATATCTAAATACCCCAGTCGATAGGATGGTTGCCACAGCTCTCACCATGACCAAATCACTTAGACATGAATTGAAGGATAAGGACTGGACACTCAAGCACGGCGTTGAGGAATACATGAATATCAAACAAGTGGCCCGTTTGTTGTGGTTACATGATGGTATCAGAACCTCCTTCCTGAATCCATAACGGGATTAATACAAGCTATTCCATTCACCCCTAACGACACACTGGTAGATTTCTCTCAACCTGTCCATGCCAAATGTACAGAGAATGGGCTCTAGACCACAAAATCCAATTCCTGACCAATCCCTCACAAACCCCCAGAGGTGTTGTAGCTGCTATTCACAATCACTCACCCTCCTCCAATCCCGCCAAACACTAAAAAAAACAAGGCTCACCTCAAAACCTTTCGACCACTCACAGAAACCTAAACCTTCACTACTCGCCCAAGACACCCTAGCTTTCTTCCAAATCTCCACTACAACCCACACAAATCTCCGACGAACTCTAACCAGTAATGTCACCTGTTTATTATTTGCGGTAACCAGGGTCATATACCTCCTGAAGGCCTCATCAAGGTAAGAAGAGGAACATGAGAATGGCATCACATAATACCATTTTGCCGCAAATGCAAATCTAAGGGTCATTGGACCAATTTCTGCACTCACATTAAGGCTCTTAGGGAACAGACTAGCACGACCACACCAGGAAACAGCAAAACGGCCACAACAGGAAACACCAAAACGGCCGCTTCAGTCAAGACAAAATCAACCAGTTCGGGGGAAGAATAGACGCCCCAGCACGGGACGAATTACCTCCAAACTGTGCTGGGCGGACCAACAATGCCACCCAAACTCGACCCCTCAAATCTGTCGAAATAGGTGGTCTTGATAAATCTTCCTTGCTTTTTCAAACCCGCTAAATGCCGAAGAGCATAATCTTCAATCTCTTTTTAAACACAGGCTCCACAGTGAATCTTCTAAGTCCAAACAAATTTCATCTTAGTAAATTCTAATAATCACTTCAGTCCATCTTAACCTGATGTCCGATAAAATCAAGTCAGTGACCAATTTCATTAGAGACATTATCTAAGGTTTATCTACCTATCACGATCACCGAAGAATTAGCAACACCCCTGGCCATTCTATGTCATTAACAAACTACCCATAAACGCCGACTTGCTCCTAGGGTTTGTTAGTATGAATATGCTCAAAAATCATAAGTTTCACCCCATATAGACCAATTTATGATCGGTGGTTTAAACGGCGACACCATCGAATGCACACGCAGTAGTGAATCCTCTGTCAAAAGTACCACAAACCACCCAAAACAGGCATTCGATCACACTAAACCTAGACCCAAAAGAAAATTCAGTTTCAAAACTACCGTAAAATCTCCAGTCCCTTTTCGGTCACACCAGAGGTCACTAAAAAAAACCCCGCTGATGCCCCCCACTCCAAAAAAAAAAATAGCTATCAATACACTGAGGTATCTATAGGTGATCTGATAACTGACCATAGTCCCTTACAGCTGACGTAATTTTTGCAAGATGATGTAACTATTCAACCAAGATCATCTATGAAGGTAGAACTTTATGTCAATCCATTACCAGCTAATTATCACAAATACAGCACCATCACTCTGCCAAGAAACACTACCTCCATAAAGGGTCTTATCACCACTCCAGCCCTTAATGGAAGCAAGAATGAATATTTTGAAAACTTTACTTCCTCAATTACTCAGATAACAATACCTTAGTATTAAAAGTGGTACCCAGATTATGGAAGCCAGAAAGTTTTCCCCTTTTATTTTTAACGACCAAAGCTTACCAGTTAGTAAAGACCTTGTCATTAACGCTGCTATTAGCAAGGATGAATCAGAGACTAGGTCACAATAAAATCTCTAATTCATGATCTTGATTTTGAGGACTACACTGAGAATCTTGTGAGTTTGTTGTGCACGTATAAAGAGGCAGTTATGTTACATAATGAAGATCTTGGGTTTTGTGATGTGCTTCAACACAAGATCATATTACGCAACTCGGAGACTAACCCCATATACTGTCCTTCTTATAGGTTAGCTCACGCTCAGAGAGAACAGGTAGAATCTCAAGTCAAGGCTATGTTAGACCAACAAGTAGTCTCTTCCTCATCCAGTCGTTGGAGGAGCCCTATATTCCTAGTACCTAAGCGGAACCCCAACGAGTGGAGATTAGTGGTGGACTTCAGAAGTTAAATGACGCTATCATTGAGGAGAAATTTTATATGCCCTCCATCAATGAAGTTATGAGTAATTTGAACTCTAAAAACAAAATCTTCTCTACCATTGATTTAGGTAGTGGTTTTCATCAGATAAAGTTGGACGATGATTCCCGTAAGTACACAGCTTTCAGCACTCCCAGTGGTACTTACGAGTTCAATAGACTCCCTCAAGGGTTAAAAACTAGTCCAGCCTTTTTTCTAACGGCTCATGTGTCACATTCTTGCAGCCCATTTGGGCAAAGATATCCAAATCTACATAGATGACATCATTATAATGTCGCCTGATATCAAATCTCACCTTGAAAGCCTAAGAAAGATCTTTCAAAAACTAAAGGATGCAGGTTTAAAGGTAAAATTAAAAAAGTGTAAATTCTTAAACCGTAGTCTTGAATTTCTCGGTCACGAACTTTCTGCAGATGGCATCAGAACAAAGACCGATATCACTAAAGCTATACATGAATTTCCCCAACCTGAAAGTGTGACACAACTCCGCCAATTCCTTGGCCTAGCCGGTACTACCGGAGTTTCATCTCCAAATTTTCGGAAAAAGCCAGTCCCCTTTTCAAACTGTTAAAAAAGGCGCTGAATTTGATTGGAACGAATCCGAACAAACATCATTTGACGAGTTGAAGCATCACCTGTGTAATCCTCCTTGTCCTGTCTTAACCGGACTATACTCAACCTTTTATTATCCACACCGACGCGTCCTATAGCGGTATTGGAGCTTGTTTAATGCAAAAAGACAGCCGCGATAAATTTCAACCTTTAGCCTTTGCCAGCAGGACTCTTAAACCTGCCGAGAAAAATTACTGTGTCACTGACCTTGAAGGAGCCGTCTAATCTGGGCTCTTCAGACATTCAAAGACAAAATCCTTAACTATGACATTGAAGTGTGGACGGATCAAAAGCCTCTAGTTGATCTGTTTGACAACAAAAATGTCTGGTAGACGCGCAAGGTGGAAGTACATATTACAAAGTTTCAACCCTAGGATACTCTACATTAAAGGTCACAAAAATGTCGTAGCGGATGCTCTCTCTCGTAATCCGGTACTTTGTGCACATTTAAACACGATGACTTTAGCTAATGAAGACATGTCCACAGCTCAGAGAGGTGATCCCAAGTTGTGTGAGATCATTCTTGCTCTAGAGAATAATGAAACTAACCAACACCTCAGAAGATTACACTCTAATTGATAACACGCTATTTCGTATCAACTCATCAAATGCAAACATCACCTTGAAAGGAACATTCTGCAGTTAGTTGTACCTAACAATAAAGTAGAAGAAATACTCCCTCATCTTCATGGTTCTAAATTTGTCGTCATCCTGGCAAAGAAAGGGCTATGCTCATTGCTCAAAACAATTCTACGGGAAGTCCATGAAATCTGACATAGATAATCACATAGACGCTTGCGAGAACTGTGCCAGAATTAACCCTAAGCTTACACCCCAAGCTAATATCAAAACTTATCCTGTCCCAGAGAAACCTTGCCAGTTGATTGCCATAGACCTTTTGAAAATTGTTAAGACTAACAGTGGTATGAATTATCTTCTCGTAGCCTCGGATCATTTCTCTAGGTACTCCATTCTCTCTCCCATACCTGATAAGGAAGCCAATACTATCGTTAAAACTCTTGTAAATAACGTGATTTGCAAATACCCCTCACCTAAATTTATTCTTTCAGATAATGGCGGGGAGTTTGTGAACGAGACTATGTCACAAGTCATGAATAAACTAACCTTAACCAAAGAACAAATGATAAAAAGCAATCACAAATCTAATAGACAACAAAAACTGAAACCTGGAGACATTGTGTTCTCAAGAATTCACGACAGGGCTGATAAACTAGACCCTCTGTTCGAAGGCCCCTATCGTGTGATCAGTATTCGCCACAACATTGCAGTCATTAGACATCTGGAGAAAGGTAAAGAATCCAGGAGTAGCATTAACCACCTCAAATTAGTGCACAGAAACTTAAACTGCGTCCAAGAAAATATGGACAGAGATATCATACCCATCAACCGATCCCCTGATAAAATCCTACAAGCCCCGACCCATGATTATAATCTTAGAACTAGGAGTGTAAACAATGTTCTAGTGGATTATACTTCTATAACTCAACTTCTGTTTCGGAATAATATTAAACCTAATATCTTCTACTCATAATACACCAAGTTTGCCTATATATCTAGTTAACTATGTATTTATCTTGTGAATATATTTAGTGTACTCTTGGCCAAATTGTTGTCCATTATTTATTTTTGCATAGATATCTCATATTTCATGTTTAGATGTGGCTACTCCCAGCGTTCGCATTATCTAAAAGCGTTCGCATTGCTCCTTGTGTTCACTTTACTCCCTGTGTTCACATTACTCCTTGTGTCCGCATTATTAATAGCGTTCACATTTATCTCAATTTTTTACTCAAATTTTACTCCTTTAAATCTCAAACTCCAATTATTATTTACACTCCAAGTATATTTTTTTTACTCCTCTATAATATTTACTGTTATTTTTATACTCCTTTTAACCCCCAGGATGACCAAGGGAAGGTGTGGGCCGATTCTTTTTTATTGTCTTGATTGTCCACCTGATGGGCACCTTTGCCATCCATTCGAATGGCGCGGTAGTTAGTCCTACAGGTAGGATGACCTTGGTTTCGGATGTTATGGCAGTACAATTCACCAACGTCGACCTGAGTGTTATGGCCCCGACCTTGGCGAAAGCTATCAATGCCTTAAGAAGTTCAGATTCTATTTTGACAGTGTATCTGAATCACTCAAACATCACACATAGCAATCACAACGCAACTCTAACTCAGTTACTTTGGAGAACTAATGTGGTGAAAAACACCTAGATTACTTGTTCATTCAAATAGCCTCTAAAAATCCGGTCAAACCAAGGTCAGAATCCAACGAGCTAGACTTAGAAACAAGAGAGGACTTATTGATGCAGGAGGTTACCTGTTGTCTTCTCTCTTCGGGACAGCTACTGAAGACCAAGTGAACGCCATCGCTGATAAAATCGGTGAAGTAGAAAATACCCTCAGAAACCAAGAAAAGTTAGTGGAGATCCAAATAGACACTATTAATGAAATCTCTACTCATGTTAACGACTTACAATCTCTCATGAGTAAAGCAGAATCTACCATTAATGAACTCTTTGATATTACCTCATTTCTTGAAAACATTCTAGAAATCTCTACCCAACTTGACAACATTTATTTTATCTCTATGAAATTAGAGTCAGACTTTAGTAGACTCTTCAACGCCACAACGATGCTGAACACGGTATAGTGAGCTCAGATCTTCTTCCCTTGAGTAGTCTGAGGAAAATCATCACTCAGGCCGGCAATGACTTCCGCCTCTTACCAGTGTTCCCGCTTGACCAAATTGAACTATTATATGGATATATAGATGTCCACATGTATAACTATGAATATATGCTTATTATTCCATTTGCATCATCCATTTCTTTCGCCCATTACATGATCACTCCTATCCCCTTTTTTCTCAACAATCAATTAGTTTCTTTGGACAACTCCTTCAGCAACTTGTTCATCTCCACTTCCGAGAATCACCACGCCTGGTTGGATGATTATTCATTCTCTACTCTCTGTCACTCCCCTATTATATCCCAGGCCATTTGCCCAGCCTTTACTCTCAAGTTAATCCCCTTCCATGCTGACGGCTGTGCTAGTGCCTTGATTCACAATAATTCCATTATAGAACATTGCCAGTTCAAGGAAGTTGCTAAGATACATTTTCTATCATGCTCATGTGTCTCACTCTCATCACCTTTATTTCCCTTCTGACACTACCATCTCCATCTCCTGTCAGAATGATATTCCATCTTCTGATCAGGTAATTTCTGGTCTCATCATTATCCCCGACACTTGCTATATCACCTCTTCCAAGGTAACCATTTACCCCACAAATTACCACCTTACTGAACTCTATCAACTATACAACTTGAACGATATGTGTTCTCACTCTCCCAAATATCTCAGCTTATATATCTAAACTTCACATCAACTCACCTGGTTTACAAACCCTTCAATTAGTCAAATAGTCGATTCTACCTATGGATTTTGTACAATACTATCACCCTTACATTGCCATCCCAGCGATTGGTACTCCTATGCTCATTATCATCATCATCCTAGGTGTCTCTTGGTTTGCTCTTTCTCGCCTGAATCTTCGCATTGCTGCTCTTGAAGCCTACGCGAGGAATAGAGCACTTTACGTTCTTACTTTAATTTTTGTTTTAATATATTTCTTTATATGTATTTATATTTATATCGTCAGTGGAACAGCTTAGGGTATTATTTCTTTCCACTGTCAGATGTTAAATTGTATTACTATATAAGTTTACACCTGCCATGTGTTATTTATAGTAGTTGTAATCTTCTCCTTATACTCAACTATATATTTATATTATTTAACATAAACCTTTATTCTAATTTGTTGGTAGCTTACACCCTTGATCTAGGTCTAATGGACAATTTTGATACGGCGTGATGTGTCAACAGACTAGTCATTTTTTATTTTTACTATAGTTGATCATGGTGAGATCAATTTTTTTACCCCCGGCGAATGTAGTATGACATTATAAGCCCTGCATTTATATTGCTATACATATATCTCACTGCTTATATGCCTTTATCCCTGTAACTTTTAAACTCTCAACATTCTTATTAAACATTCTTCATTTATTGAACTCCCTATAACTTTATCTATCTCTTTAACATATAATATATTTGTTGTTACTTCCACTTAATCAACATCCATTTCCTCTGTAAATGTAAACTGTATAAGGTATTTATCCGGTCCTACATCATACCAGAATGCTGAATTGATGCTGTGTTGCTTCAGCATCCTTGAACCCAGTCGATGCCTTCTTACTCAGGCATCTTCAGTTAGACTTCAACAGACCTCAGCCAGAGAGAGTCAGAGCTCTTTACTCCCTCTAGACTCTAGACTCAGACTCATCCTCTATAGCCAAGCTCCTATAGCCCCTAAATATATTAGACCACACAAGTCATATATCACCTTGCTCCTAAGGCTTTTATTACAAGCCTTATCATATATCTGTACTTATATACCTGTACGTTTATACTTATTATCACTTATCCAATAATTAATGTGTTGTGTTATTACCTATAATCCCCTATATACTTAACATATTATACATGCGCACTTGTTAGGTTAAGTGAGATAATCCCCCTCCATACCTCCTATCACTCCTCCACATCTGTCAAAATCCCCTCCTTTCCCCCCCCCCTTTCAAATATCACCTATTTGTCCTCTTATTCCCATATTTATTGGTGTTTTTATCATGCCAATATCTCCAAACCAGTCTAAACTGTGCTCATGTTGCTAGAGAGGGTGTAGAGTGTCTGAGAGAGTGAGTGAGTAAGTCAGTCTAGCTTCAGGCTCCAAGAAGGGAAAGTGTGGCCCGCCTCAGCTCCACACTTCATAAATGACCGTTCGGCAATTATTCGCGATTTTGAGCATCCAAACACTATTCCCACTTGTTTTATTGTTGTTACATGTTGCTATCTTCATATTAAACGTAAAATAGGCGCATATGAATAAGTAATAACGATATTTATCGTAAAATGAAGATTATAGGTGGGAATGGAGCCTAATATGTCTGCCTAGTTGTGTGGTCTCCATTACACATCACTCACCGTTTTGGGGTTAAGTACCAAAGGAGTTGATGCGTCTCTTCAACTCGGTCTTAAGTGTTCATGTCTCACATCTATATTATAAAAAAGCGAGCACCAGCGACTTAAAGATCCGCAGCTTCATCCTTCTGCACAGGTATCGACAACACCATATACTTTTGTTGAGTGAATCCATAACTCCATATTCTAAGCCGAGGCGACAATTGACTTCATAGCCAGACTCACCACTATTATGGATCACTCTACCAAGTAAATTTATCCAAGACCTATAAGTCATCACTACATGTATGAACAGATTCCACTGCATCATCCAAAAACTCCTCAAATGCTAGAACTTTGGTCTTAGTCCATGAGACCTTTAAACTCAACATCTCCAAATACTAATGTAGTGCCTCAAGGGCCAATCTGATAACATCTAATGTCTCCGCTAGGATTACTGCATCATCTGCAAAGTCAAGATCTGTGATCCAGAACTTTTCAATGTCTTCTCTGCAGCGACTCCACCCGACTTTCCAGCCCAGTAACAAGTTCATACAGGTGTTGAAAGTGTTGGTGCCAAAATACACCCCTGTCTCACACCGGAATTCACAGGGAAGAAGGAGGATTTTCCCCTACCACACTTGACAGCACTCTCTGTTCTTGTATAGCCGTCCAGATACCAGGTCAACAATGGCCTGCGGTACATCCTGCTTAACTGTAGTAGCTCCCAGAGCGGTACCTCTCGGTGCACCGAGTCAAATGCATTCTTGAGAACATAGGCTGCAAGCAGCCCTTTGTTGGAAACTCGAGTCGCCATTCCACAAATACCAGGAGTGCCAAAAAAACCGGTTAAATTGTTGCACTTCTTTGGTGTAAATCCAGATTGCTCAGCGTCTCTGCTCCTTTTTAGCAGGTGGCCCTTGGATTCGCACCAGCAAAATATGGGCGACAACCTTGCCTAGCACCACTGAGCAGTATAAATACCACGGTAGTTATTGCAGTCTTGTCCAGTCTTCTTTCCATTTCCAGATAGGGGTGGCTAGACCCCTGTTCTCCAGTCCAAGAGGAATGGTACCTGTCCTGCCAGCAGCAGTCAGGAACCGCATGTAACCCATGGACCATGAACTCACTCGCAGATTTCACAGCCGTTCTCCAGGGAATGCCACACAATACCAGGGGCCTTCCCACCTTTCAGCTTAGTCACGGCCTCCCTTACTTCGGCAAGGGAGGGAGGGTGTTCATTAATTTCCTGGCGAGCGACAGCGAGCCTGTAATTTAGGAGGAAACGGCCTTCAGCATGAACATTATTCTATCGATGTATATATAAATTTATCTTGGGGATTTGTATTAGCTTTATTAGCTATGGAGGAAACTAGAAATATAATATATAAATGATTATATCGACCAATAAATAAACCCTTCCCCCTTAAATGGGACGTAAACCGTATTGCTGAATGAAGCCTGGGGTAAATGTAACGCTGATAATAATATCGGTATCAAATGTGCTCTCATAACCCCGTTCAGTACCAGTTCCGCCATTTTAATTTTAGCTTGACTATTATTAGACAATTACATTCAAGTGTTAAGAAAAAGGGCCTCCAGCATGTAACAGGGCTTCACCACTATCTTAATTAACCCTTTTATAATACCACAGATCATTCTTAATTAAGCGGTACAAACTGCGTATTAAGTATAGCTCGAAGAAAATATTAAAGACGTCGCCGAAAACAGAACAGGATTATTTTTCCTGCAGCAGCTGCTTTGGGCCGTACTAACCTAGTAGCTTTTAAAATCAGAAGTTTTATAAGGGGTTAAGGGCTGAGTCCTATGCAAGAATGAGGTTTTTTAGCATCATCTACCCCCACCTTAGCCGTTTTTACTAGATTTCTCTGTTATTGTCCTAACATATTTGTTTGGGGGGGCAGGGGGCTAGGAATCCCTCCTCCGCTTCTAAAAATGTATCTACTAGAACGAGACAGAGTAAAAGGGCGAGAAAACGCAAAAGTGCTAATGCAAACTATCTCGGAAACGTTTCCGGAAAAACTTTGGCCATCGATAATATACCTTAACCCATTCAGTACCGGTGCCGTTCTTTTAACTTTACTCTGGCAATTGTTTGACGATTTTATTTTATCAACTCTGCGTAAGCAGAGTGGTATCGCCCCCCGTATAGTGGTACATGCTAACCGAAATATCTGTCTCTCTGTCTGTCCGTCTGTCCGTCTGTCTGTCCGAGAACCCCACCCTGTACCTATTCCCAAGCAATGATGATGGCGTTCTGTGTGTGTGTGCCCCATAGGGGCACACTCACACAGAACGCCATCGTTCAGGGGGCGAGAAAAAAAAACTCGCCCGTATCTGTTAGGTTAAGTTTAGTTTAGTTGACATTAGAAGGTGACAATTGTAGTGATGATGATAGTAGTAGTGATGATGGTGGTAATATTAGTGATGATGGTAGTAGTATTGATGATGGTGACATTTGTAGTGATGATGATAGTAGTAGTAATAAATGGTGGTAATATTAATGATGATGGTAACCTTTCTCAGAGTTGGGTATGCCGTTTTGATTTTGGGCGAAACAGCACGTCTAATTTATCAACTCTGCATAAGCAGAGTGGTGTATCGCCCCCCGTAAAAATAGTGGTACATGCTAACCGAGAATGTCTGTCTGTCCGAGGGAACTCCTCCAAGACCGCTTTGACGTATTATCACCAAACTTCACAACATACCTTCGGTGCGTGAATTCGACGGTAATTAAAAAAAAAAAATGTAGTTGTGCAATAGTTATGATCTTAGGTCCTAAAAATGATTTCCCTCCCCCCTTCAGGACCCCCACCGCCCACTCGGTACCTATTCCCTGTGTGTGTGTGCCACTTATGGGGCGCACACACCAACAGGGAATAGGTACCATCTCATAGTGTGTGATAATAGTGAGACGTATGTCGGGTCTTTCCGAAACTCATACCTAGACCGTTCGACGGATTTTCACACAAATGCGAACGTCAGTCAAAAAAGATTTTTTGAATTGATGCAATAGTTATGATTTTAGTCCAAAATATGGTTTTGCCCCCCCCCCCCCCCCCCCCGGGAACCCCCCCCCCCCCCCCCCCTCCCCCCAGCAATGATGGCGTTCTGGGAGCGAAAACATCTCGCTACGCATTTGCTAGGTTAAGTTAGTTTAGTTGGCATTAGAAGTGATGGTAGTAATATTTGGATTTATGGTGATAGTAGTGATAATGGTGATAATTGTAGTGATGATGGTTGTAGTTGTATTGATGATGACAGTAGTGATGATGATGACAGTAGTATATATGATGGTGACAGTAGTAGTAATGATGGTCATAATAGTAGTGATGATGGTGACAAGTAATGATGATAGTTGTAGTGATAATGATGACAGTAGTGATGATGGTGTGAGTATTAGTGATGATGGTGAGTAATAGTGATGATGGTAAAAGTTGTAGTGATGATGACCATAGTTGTGATGATGAAGATCATAGTAATGGTGATGATGGCAGGTAGTAGTGATTGTGGTGATAGGATACATGATGGTAATACTTGTGACAGTAGTAATGATGATGATTATAGTCGTAGTGATGATATTAACAGTAGTAATGGTGATTGTAAGATGGTGGTGATGATAGTAGTAATGATGGTTGATAGTTGTAGTACTACATCAATGATGATAGTAGTGATTAAGATGGTAGTGACAATGATGACAGTAGGTGTGATGATGAGAGTAGTAGTGATGATTGTAATTGTAGTAGTGATGATGATCATAGTAATGGTTATGATGACAGTAGTTGTGATGATTGTGGCAGTTGTAGTGATGATGGCAGTAGTAGTGATGATTGTGATTGATGATGGTATTAGTAGTGATGATGGTAACCCATCGCAGAGTTGGGTATGCCATTTTGATTTTGGGCAAAACGGCACGTGTGTGTGAGCCCCGAAGGGGCTCACACACTAAGAACGCATTCGTTCTGGGGCGAAAACATCTCGCTACGTATTTGCTAGGTTAAGTTAGTTTAGTTGGCATTAGAAGTGATGGTAGTAATACTGTAGTGGGATTGATGGTGATAGTAGTGATGATGTTAATAATAGTAGTGATGATGGTTGTAGTTGTATTGATGATGTTGACAGTAGTGATGATGATGACAGTAGTAGATATGATGGTGACTAGTAGATATGATGTAGTGACGATGGTGTGAGTATTAGTGATGATGGTGAGTAGTAGTGATGATAGTGAAAGTTGTAGTGATGATGACAATAGTTGTGATGATGAAGATCATAGTAATGGTGATGATGACAGTAGTAGTGATGATGGTGACAGTTGGATACATGATGGTAATACTTGTGACAGTAGTAATGATGATGGTTAAAGTAGTAGTGATGATGTTAACAGTAGTAATGATGATATTAAGATGGTGATGATGATAGTAGTAATGATGGTTGATAGTTGTAGTATCAATGATGATAGTAGTGATTAAGATGATAGTGATAATGGTGACAGTAGTAATGTTGATGATGACAGTAGTCATGATGATTGTGGCAGTTATAGTGATGATGGTGATTGTGATTGATGATGGTAACCCATCGCAGAGTTGGGTATGCCGTTTTGATTTTGGGCAAAACGGCACGTCTACTTTATTATAATTTGCATTGTTATTATTATAATTAATTGTAGTAAAATGTATATTACTGTGAATAACATCATCATCATCGTAATTGGTCAAGGAGAACGGTTTTTGAGTATTTATGGTAATAATTTTGATTGACTTAGAGCCAGTTTAATTTCAAGTGACGGTAAATTGAATCCCTTAACAACTGATTGAGTGATAAATAATAGAAGCAGAAATAACTAGGTATCACACTGCATTATTTAATTACATTATTTATTCTCTGTCTGAAGGAGACAAAAGACTTGCTGTCACAAGTAGTCCCCCTTCCCCCAAAGTTGAAAGAGTGATAGACAGCCAAATTCAAGTTAGGTTAAGTCAAAGTGTCTGAACACATGAAAATTGGTTCAGTCCTGGGTTAGAGAGTTTGACAGAATTGGGGTGGAAGTGTGTTGATAGGCGGGTACCTCCCACTCTCCTTAAGGGAGGAGGTATTTACAGCGAAGCTATGAATAACGGCAGAAGAGGGAGAGAGATGCAACATTTTGGCATGTAAAGAATTAGTAAAAGGTGGCTTGATGAGACTAAATGCTTTGAATCTACCCTTTCAAGAATTGCGGTATGGAAGGAACCTCCCTACACATGCGAACAATACTCAGTACATGGGTGCACTGTCCCCCTGTACAGAGCAAGAAGCTGTGCGGGGCTGAAGAACCCAAGCACACCTATCGTCTAGGAAACTTAGTAAGAAAAGTGAGAGAAGATAAAGGGTTGATTTGTGTGTTGTTGAACAGTAAGGGATGGTGGTATGAAAGATTGTGACAGGTAGATAGATGGAGACAGAAATTTTTGGAAGCATTGCAAGTAACAAGATTCTCTTTGCTCCAATCGGAAATAGTTGATGAATCAGAAGATAGGCGTGCTATGGCCGCGTCACGTGACTTTTGGAGGGATTGCACACTGGGTTGTTGTGGAAAACTACTTGAACAGTGTAAGGTAGAATACAAAAAAAAATAAAAAAATAACAGAATGAAATAGAAAATACAACTAAAAATAGAAAAAATGGGGATTGGGCCTGATCATATAGATAGATAGATAGATAGATAGAATCATCAGCATATGAGTGTATAGGACTAGAAGTACAGTTGAGAAAATTACTAATGAGTATGAGGAAAGAACTGGAAATAGGACAGAACCTTAAGGAAAGTTGATAGGTTGAGGAAGTAAGCGATGGCCATCCACAACTGCAGCTATGGAATGGCCAGAAAGGTAATTTGAGATAAAGGAACAGATAGAGGGATAGAAACCGAAGGAGGCTACATATTTTAGGAATTAGATCTTCGTGGCAAACTCTATTATCAATGGCTTTCGACATGTCTAGCACAATAGAAACGGTCTCACCGAAGTCCCGAAAGGAGAATAACCAAGAGTTAGTAAGATAAGTTAGGAGATCACCGGTAGAGTGGCCCTTGAGGAAACCATACTGGCAATTTGAAAGTAGATTATGGGGAGAAAAATGCTAAAGAAATATTGAATTAAGAACAGTTTTAAAAACTTTAGAGATGGAAAAGTTGAGAAGAATTGGACGATAGTTGGAGGGCTGAGAGTGGCCAACCTTCTTTGAGACAGTTGAATGAGAACAAACTTCCAGCAAGAAGGAAAGACAGAGACGGAAGAGTTTGCCTAGGCAAGATGTCAGCACAGAAGAACAGTTTTTTAGAACAACAGGAGGAACACCATGCCGTCTGTAGCTGGGAGAGAGCAGACATCTTTACAAAGATTTTGATATTTTGCACACGAAAGGGAGAGGGAGGTGGAGAAGGAGGAATAGCACTGGAATATTCCAAGGTGGAGTTTTTAGCGAACCTTTCATATTTAAAATTTCTGTCTATCAAATCTTCGTACTAGCTAAAAGGTAATAGCAATTTGCAGTAAACTGAAAAACAAATATATATATATAAAATAAATTAATAAATTAAATAATACAAACAGACTGCAGGTATGTTATACAATTATTGAATTACTGTATATCGCATTGCTCTATATATTTCTTAGCTTGTGTTCTATAATATTATACGATATGTCTACATTATCTTTATCTTCTCTCTTACCAGTCTACTCCATCGATTCCCTCAGTGTAAATTTAACTGTGGGTATCTTCTTCAGCATCACATTATTCTTGCGCTCTTAATCTTGCTCCCTTCCCCAGCCCCTTAAATATGTCTCAAGGGTTCTCTTCCTTTCTCTTGTTAAAAGTACCGAGCTTTCTTTACACCTTTTGGGTGATTTTTGCACGTATTCATTATGTTTGTAGTTACCTCCCTATACCTCCACCAAATTAAAAAAAAAAACATCCATTAGATCCCCCTTCTAGATTAATTTGTAAATTTTTTCGGTAGAAAAATTTCCCGGCCGAAGGCTGGTTCTTCCAACATTACAGGGTCACTGTCGTTCGCAGGGGGAAAACATCGACACCTAAATAGCACAAAAGGTCTAAACATTGACGAAGAAATGGGGCGAAAGGTCTTAAAATCGACTAACTAATGGGGCAAACATCTTAACATCTGAAAACTAATGGAGCTAAACATCAGGGAGAAAGTGGTCTAGAAAACCGGCCCATGTCTCCTTAAAACAAATTATTATGTCTTACCTCCACTATACTGTGTTTATTATGTCTTACCTCCACTATACTGTGTTTATTATGTCTTACCTCCACTATACTGTGTTTATTATGTCTTACCTCCACTATACTGTGTTTATTATGTCTTACCTCCACTATACTGTGTTTATTATGTCTTACCTCCACTATACTGTGTTTATTATGTCTTACCTCCACTATACTGTGTTTATTATGTCTTACCTCCACTATACTGTGTTTATTATGTCTTACCTCCACTATACTGTGTTTATTATGTCTTACCTCCACTATACTGTGTTTATTATGTCTTACCTCCACTATACTGTGTTTATTATGTCTTACCTCCACTATACTGTTTTATATGTCTTACCTCCACTATACTGTGTTATTATGTCTTACCTCCACTATACTGTGTTTATTATGTCTTACCTCCACTATACTGTGTTTATTATGTCTTACCTCCACTATACTGTGTTTATTTAACTGACGATAAATTGAATCCCTTGGCAGCTAATTTCTCGATACCTAATGGAAAAAAAATATGAAACTACAATGTCTCTGCATTATAATAAGACCAAGTGTATATAATTAGCACCATACATCACTACCAAATCATCAAAGTATCTTTTTTTTTTTTAAGAGACAATGAACGGAGGAAGGAAACACACAGATAAAACAAAGAGGTCCATGTGCCTAAAGGCATCCTCCATTCATAAAATGTTTGTAACAACTGGATTTAAACATTTGTAGATTGTAAGTTTGTGGAAAGCAATTCGAGGGAAGTGAATTCCAAAGAGTAGTAGCTCTGGGGATAAATTAATTCTGATAAGCAGAAGTTCTGCATTGTGGAGGAGAAAGTGTAAATTCATGGGCGCTCTCAGCTGCCCTAGTTCTACGGGGAAAG
The DNA here is from genome assembly GCA_032716605.1 of Paralithodes platypus. Lineage (NCBI taxonomy): Eukaryota > Metazoa > Arthropoda > Malacostraca > Decapoda > Lithodidae > Paralithodes > Paralithodes platypus. Next base: position 26,592,688 of record CM064544.1, on the reverse strand, counting down.
ATGTGGAGAGGCGGCACAATTGAAGCAAGTTCCTCGGAACAATTGCTGTGAAAATATCTGTAGAATAATGCAAGGGATGCAATGTTTCTTCGTATGGATAATGTAGGAAGGTCCTGTGTGATTGCAGGGTTATTGATTAATCTAATAGCTTTATTTTGAATTTTGTCCAACTGCCTCAATGCAACCACTCCACTTCCACCCCACAGAGGTGAACAGTAATCCATCTGAGAACGCACATGACTTTTATATATTACGGCCAACTGCTCGTCAGTGAAGAATTCTCGAACTCTGTACAGCAGTCCCACCTTTTTAGAGGCATTCTTAGCAATGCTTCTAACATAATGTGTCCAGCTCAAGTTAGTAGTTAATGTTACACCGAGAATGTCAATACTAGGGGAAGTGGGAATATTTACATCATTAACAAATATATGGGAGTCAGAGAGATTCTGTCGGTTAGAAAATTGAATGTACTTGGTTTTCTGTGCATTAAAGGAAACTAGATTCTTTTGTCCCCATCCATTAATTCTAGAAAGGTCCTGGTTCAGAAAAATTGCAGTGTTTATTTTTGAATTTATAAGATCGGGTTGGGTGAAAGAATTGGTAAATGTGAAGGAACTGTGGAGTGTTGAGTCATCTGCTAGGAATGTATTGGATTATGAGTGGTAGATAGTGAGATAATTGATATGAATGAGGAACAGAATTGGGGCCAAAACTGATCCCTGGGGAACACCAGCATTTATTGAGTGAAATTGAGAATAAAGGCCATCTACCATTACACATATTTTTCTGTTATGAAGATAAGAGGAAATTAGTGGAACTAATGATGCAAGGCCGTAGTGTGACATCTTCGACAATAAGGATTGATGCCAGACTCTATCAAATGCCTTTGATATATCCAGTGCTATTGTATGTGTTTCACCATGTTGGTCTGTAGCTTGGTTGATTTGATGCGTAAGAAGGCAAAGAATGTCTGCAGTTGATCGACATCGTCTAAAACCATATTGCTTATCACTGATTAATTTATTATTCTCAAGATGCTTAATTATGTGATTATTTAATATAATTTCAAAGACTTTACCAAGAGTGGAAGTTATAGCTATTGGTCTGTAGTTTGATAGATCTGAAGAGGCACCTTTTTTAGGAACTGGATGAATGTTTGCTTCTTTCCAGGGTACTGGGAAGCATGAGGTATGAGTACACAGACGGAACATTTTTGCCAATACAGGAGCGAACACCAAGGAGCAATTCTTAAGTACTATTGGAGGAATTTCATCTGGACCAGGAGCCTTATCTACTGAGAGATTCTGCAAAATAGTTTTGACATGTCTGGTGTGGATCTTAAGTGAGGGAATTTCAGGCGAATTACAATTAAGTACAGGGACATCTTGATTTATTTCATCTAAGGTTGAGTTGGTGGAGAAAATATCCGCAAGAAGGTTAGCTTTACCTCGTGGGTCACTTACAAGATTGCCAGTCGGAGATTTTAATGGTGGAATGGATGAAGCAGTAGTGAAGTTGGATTTGAATGAGTTAAGAGTAGACCAAAATATTTTCTTATCATTTGGATTATTTAGAAGTTTATTTGCCTGCTTGTGGAGAAAGTTTGATTTAGTTTGGTTTAATACAGTTTTGGCATGATTTCTGATGTTTCTAAAGTAATTAAAGGCTTCATGTGTTTTTGATCTTGTGTATGCATTGTAGGCTATTGCTTTTTGTTCAGTTACTCTAGCACAATTATGGTCAAACCATTTAGGTGAATTAGATCTTTTATTGTACTTTTGATGAGGAATAAAAGTTTCCATTCCAATTTTTACAAAATTTTGTATGTGGCTCAAGGTGGAGTGTGCATCATTAGAAGAGAAAGAGGTCCAGGGAATATCAATAAAGAAACCTTGAAGACCCTCCCAGTCTGCCCTATCGTAATGCCATTTAGTCACCAAAACAGGTTCAGAGTGGGAAGGTGTGGTAGGTGATAGACAGGTGGCCTGTATCAGACAGTGATCAGAAGATCCAAGCGGGGACCTCACTGTAACATCATAATTTTCTGAATTGGTTGTTAAAAATAAGTCCAGTAGGTGGGAATTATGATTAGGATTATCTGGTACACGGGTGGTTTGGTTGACTAGTTGAGTGAGATTAAATGAGTCTGCAAATAGCTCACATTCAAGACCAGCATCATCAGTCCTGGCTGAATGAGTGAGCCATTCAACATTATGGACATTAAAATCACCCAACACAGTGATTTCAGAAGAAGCATTTAAGTTGAGGACACTGAGTTGTGAGGACAGAGAATCAAAAACACTTTGCTCTGGAGGAGTATTTGGGGAACGGTAGATGCAACATATGTATTTAAATTTACCAGCAGAAATTAATTTGTATATAGAATAATCAAAATAGGGACAATTGAAACTAGTAACCTCATCCAGGGCAATTTCAGATTTTGCGAAGCAACATACACCTCCTTTAGGTCTGAAATTTTGGAGCAGTTGATAACCTGGAAAATTAAATCTAGACGTGTCAGATGTGGATGTTACTTGAGTCTCTGTCAAAAAAAGGAGAGTAGGGGATTCTGCTTGAAGAAATTGGTGTACAGAAGAAATGGTCTGAGAAATATTGATGGGAACTTTGCAATTTACCGTCAGTTGAAAAGAAACAGGGTATAGTATATTTGTCTATCCTGTATAGGCTGTGAGGATTTTATATAAAAGGCCTTCGATGTATCACGCGTGAATTTGTGTTGAAAATGTCTGTATGTTACTTGATGTCCTTTAATTTATATAGGTATACTTAACTAGACACATTTACTGATGATGCTCATTGATGATCACAAAATTAATGTCATTATAGTTAGTATTAAGCAACTTTTAGGTTATTTATGAAGTAGATTGGAGAAAAACACAGGTTTATATATATATATATATATATATATATATATATATATATATATATATATAGAGAGAGAGAGAGAGAGAGAGATTTTTTTCCTGTTTGCATGAAGGAGGCAAAGGCAAAACTGCCTCTAACAAGTGTCTCCGCGGAAGTTGAAAATTATAGACGCTATATTAAACTTGTGTGTGTGTATTGGAAAACAAATGTCGTGGGCTTATTTAGTGTAGTGAAATACATAGGAGGAGGAGGTGTTCGTGAGAGCTAGCTGGATTACTCTCTGTGTAGGTGAGGCACAAACAAAAACAGTGAGGGAAACCAGACAAATGAAACAGGATTTCCAGCAACTCCTTGCTACATGCCTATGAGGCCTCCCCTGGGTCAGATTGGTGTCTACAATCTCCCTAATTGGGATAGATAGAGAGAGATAGATAGATAGATAGATAGAGAGAGAGAGACTTGACTTGACTTGACTTGACTATTCTTAATAATCTATATTTACTGCTCTACAGAGTGGATGCCAGCAGACAATAATACATTTGATACAATAGATCAGTTACAATTGGGTACAAAATATTAATACCTTTGGCATGTGCAACGAAGACCCATTTTACTAATCATAAGATCAATACAGGCTGATAAGAGTCTAAGATGTACCTTTTTCAACAACGTGCACATTGTGTGTTTGAGAGAGAGAGAGAGAGAGAGAGAGAGAGAGAGAGAGAGAGAGAGAGAGAGAGGGGGGGGGGTTTGGAGATGGGGGGCACCACTCGTATGATTTATAATTTAGTCAGAAAATCTGGTTAGTAGGATATCAAACCAGAACAATTTAGTTTTAAGAGAGAGAGAGAGAGAGAGAGAGAGAGAGAGAGAAAATATATATATAGATAGATACAGACAGAGATAGTTACATAAAGTTACATACCTGTAGATACACATACTGGACAGACATTGCGGCACCTACTAGACTGTCCGGAATTGAATTCTAACAAAATTTGCTACTAATGCATATCAGAGGCCGTCTTACACTGTTATTCTCAATTATCTCTTAAACCATTTGTTGGATTCATCTGATATCTTAGCACAGCGTGTTGCACACCCCTACCTAATGCACGCGTTGTATAGTAGATCGCTATCTGTGATTAATTATGAGTTTACTCTTGATTAATGATGATTCTGAAGCCAAATCCTGGCATTTAGCGTCCACACATTCGAATGAGGGAGGTGGTTCCCCCCCCCCCCATACAGTCTTCCTGTTACCTGCTCCTCGCCTCCCTCATCCCTCTCCCCCCGCCTCCCTCATTACTCACTCTCGCCCACCCACGCCCATCGTTATAGTAAACGTGTTGTTTATATTGTATTGATGTATATTGTATATTATGTGTTTATGTATTTAATTAACTAACTTTATTTATTACCATTCATGCGTATCCTAATATGTCTGTGTATGCAATATAGGAGTAGTGAAAAGACCATGGAAGTAAGACGTCTCTCTCGTTGTTAAAGTCTGAATAACCATATTTGTCCTATTGAGGTAATGTAATTACGTACCTGTAAATGTAGATTTATATAGCTATGCTATCGTGGTTATTTATATGAGATTTGGTAGCGGTTTGAATGGGGGAAGCACGGGCGGGGAGTCTATAATAATGTACGGAACGCAACTGACATAATTGTATATAGATATATATATATTAAAAGATTACATTGTGAGAGTGGATAAGAATAGGGAGAGGACGGTAATGTACTTATTATGTTAAAAGACCAAGGTATTCAGAAAGTTTGGTCAAGCAAATGAACATGTTCTATAGTGATTGCGTATCAGAAATATTGCATATGATGTATTATTATCGACGACGTGGGGGCAATATGATTATTACAGTACATCAGTGATATGTACATGAAGAATTTCCTCTTATTAACTACTGGGGCAATTGCGATGAAAGTCCCATGATATAATGCTTACTGTAGTTCATAACTTATGAACGTAACAAAATTGATATTGATATTCATGAAAAGTAGAAAGTATAGGGGATATAATAATTTATTAAATTAAAAATAATTTACAGTATTGTTTCTCGATAAGTTGCTTGTAGGAATACAAATAAGGCAAACAACACAGCACAGCATTTATTCATAGTCACTATCCAGGAATACGTCGTCATCCCCGTCCTCGTCATCGCTGCCGATGTTGATGATGACGGGATCCACACCCTCGTGGATATTGTCCGACTTCCAGTACCCGTCCTCAAAATTCCGGGATTGTCGAACAGCTGCCGCCCACACGTTCTGGTTGGCACAATGCCTGGCTTCTTCCAACCTGGCCTGCAGGTCCGCCCGGGTAAACCGCTGGAGGGTGGAGCGCACGTGGTGCTTCATACATCCCCACACCTGCTCAATGGCGTTGAGCTCGGGTGGCCAGGTGGCAGCCGTACAACCTCATGGCCCCACTCACGGATGGTATTGTCCACCTTGTACTGGGGCTCTGGGCGGTTCTGCTGGCAGAGGAGCAGCAGTTCAGGGCGTGTGGCGGCAGGTGGGATGGATATCACACGGTGCTCCAGCCACCTGACGAGGTCCGCTTTCTTGGTCGCCGTGGTAGGGCATCGACTCTCCTCCGTCAGTTGGCTGTGATATGGTGCATTATCCAGCACCAGTACTGATGGCTCGGGCAGTGATGGCAGGAGGTGCCTCATTAGCCAGCGGAGGAACAGCTCACCGTTCATCTCACCATGGTAATCGCCATGGGTGCTCTTGGCCGTGTAGCACAGGTACGAGCCCTCAACGAAGCCATTGGTCATGCCAGCTGCGACCACCACGAATCGCTCCCCTTCTCCGGGCGGCACCTGACGACTGTAAGTGGAGCTGGTGGCAGCCTGTGTAGTGTCCACCCACTCCCTGTTGTGGCCCATTCTGGTGGTGAACCAGGTTTCGTCAACATACACCACCTGCCTTCCCTCCTTCCGGTGGCGCTGTAGAGCCCGGAGAGCGGCAATCCGGCGGCACACGACATCGAGTGATTCCCTCCTTACATACATTTTCCGCTGCGATATCTTGTATCGGAATCCCATGGTATGCAAGAGCCGCCAAACTGTCATCTCTGACGTACCCTCCGGATAATTTCAGCCGTTTTTAAGTCCTTCACCAGGGCACCGACCGTGAAATGTAGCTTGTCGGCAAACTTGCGGTGAACATAGCGGCGAATGGCGCTGACAGTGAAGTCATCATAAACGGCCGATGCTGGTGGTGGTGGCTGTGTCGAATGGGGGTACGTGGTGGCATGGTGGACAATGTTCCTCACTCCCACCGCTGTCATACCCATGGTTTGAGCAACGCGGTCGTAAGGCCTGTGTGCAAAATACTGCATGTTATTAAACATAATTATTTGTATTTGTTCCCTCCTGTTTAAGTCATGAGGTAGCTATGTAATGCAATATATGTTGCATTGAATTATTAACTATAATGTATGAATGATTTACATATATTTATTAAATGTGTACATATTGTGCACAATAGAAAACGAGGTAAATTATATAAGGCATGTTTTGTTGCACAGGAAGACCTATTACCATCAACATCATCCCAATAAATGATCTGTGAGTCTATTATAGACGTTATCAAATGGTGGGTGATGTGGTGGAAAGGGGTATTGGGGTGTAACACTGACCCACAACCTTATCATCAGTGTTCCCACATGCGGAGACAATGAGGCAATTGATACAGTGATGTATAAATATGTAGTTTTTGTATTGCAGGAGTGCCTCATATGGCTACCAGCTGGTGGGCTGGGTCTCCTTCATTTTATGACTCTCAGACAGATGGGAGGATGGTTTTTCAATGGAGCGTAGTAACTATACATAATAGGCCAAAGTATGTGCTTACCTATTCACACTTATGTATGCCCTTCCGCGGGTCTTCTCACTTCTATACAGAGTCACAAGCCGCAGCACAAACGCAGTCCTGCAGCCACGGGGACAATGAAGTAACATGCTGGTCATTGTTGGTACGGTAGCAGGCGTTCCTCGGGCTTGAATAATCATTCACCTGTCGGTGTTTACGTCATTGCCTCGTAAACCACAGCTGATTGGGCAGTGGGAGGTGTACCAGTGGAGTGTTGGTGGGGCTGGACCACCATCCTCATTCGAATGTGTGGACGCTATATGCCAGGATTTGGCTTCAGAATCATCATTAATCGAGAGTAAACTCATAAATAACCACAGATGGCGATCTACTATACAACGCGTGCATTAGGTAGGGGTGTGCAACACTCTGTGCTAAGATATCAGATGAATCCAACAAATGGTTTAGGAGATAATTGAGACTAACAGTGTATGACGGCCTCCGATGTGCATTAGTAGTTAATTAAATACATATACACATAATATACAATATACATCAATACAATATAAACAACACGTTTACTATAACGATGGGAGTGGGTGGGCGAGAGTGAGTAATGAGGGAGGCGGAGGGAGAGGGAGGAGAGGAGGGGGTAACAGGAAGACTGTATTGGGGGGGTTGGTGGGGCTGGAGGGGGGACCACCTCCCTCATTCGAATGTGTGGACGCTAAATGCCAGGATTTGGCTTCAGAATCAACATTAATCAAGAGTAAACTCATAATTAATCACAGATAGCGATCTACTATACAACGTGTGCATTAGGTAGGGGTGTGCAACACGCTGTGCTAAGATATCAGATGAATCCAACAAATGGTTTAAGAGATAATTGAGAATAACCGTGTAAGACGACCTCTGATATGCATAGTAGGTGGTCCGGCCTTAGACGGACAGTTTATAGTGGACGAGAGAGAGAGAGAGAGAGAGAGCGAGCGCCAGAGAGGAGAGATAGATAGATAGAGAGAGAAAAGCACCGTTGCAAATTCCAATATCAGCAATACAGACCCATCAACATACAAAAGTAAATTTGAGAGACTATTCCACAGAGCAGGAAGGAGGGAGGGAGGGAGGCAGCCACACAGACGGACAAATGGGGGGATACAGGCGAACACAGGAACACAGAGATGGATAGTAAAGCATAAAGCAAGGGACATGGGCGGGGGAAGCGAGAAAAAGAATAAACGTTTGAAGCTTAGTGTGGTATGACGGAGATGGGATTTAGAGCAGTGGGTGTAAAATACAGTTAAGGTAAACAAGACTTGCTATGTAACAAGGTAATCACACTTACATAAATATTGAGGGAAGGAAACTGTAGATGTGTAACCTCGAATTGGCAAATGACTATTTGTGCCAACTTTGCAACTATTTTAACATGATTATTAACATGACTATTAACATGACTACATTGTAATCAACACACCTAAGCTTTATAGGGAAGGTTATGTATTGGGATATAGACATTTGTTCTGTATAAGCCGACCAACACCCCATAAAATACTTACATTGTATAAATACATTAACATTGTATAAATCTCCCATATGTATATTATCATGTGTTATAATGTTGCCTAGTGAGTGAGAAGCATAAGGCCGCATGGTTCAAGTTTTGGTCGATTTTGTCATGCAATTATTATTTTTCTAGTTTCCTCCCTATACCTCCATCAAAGTTAAACGAATACCCCCAAGACCCCCATTCGATATATATTTGTAAATTTTTCGGTAGACAAAGTTCCTGGCCAAAGGCCGGTCCCTCCTAATTTACAGGCTCTCTTTCGCTCGCCAGGAGATAATCGAAGCCTAAATGGCACGAAAGGTTTCAAATTGGACAGAAAATGGACGAAATATCTTAATATCGCCAAACTAACTGGGCGAACGTCTTACAGTCTCAAAACTATTGGGGCTAAACATCAGGGAGAAGGAGGTTCGAAAAATAATCCCTTAAGTGAAAATCTCCCCTTAACGTAGGTAGAGTGAAACATAGATTGTGTGTAGTTGAAGAAGACGCAAGTATGAGAGGATGAACCTTACCGAACTAAATGGTAAAACTACGGAAAGTTGGAGTAGTACAGAGATGGATGCAATACTCTTCATCTGGAATACGACCTCCAGACTTCATATCTTTATCTATCTGTGTGTGTGTGTGTGTGTGTGTGAGAGAGAGAGAGAGAGAGAGAGAGAGTGAGAACAAAAAAATAGACGTAGAAAACAAAACAATATATGAGAGACATAGAAGTAAACAAGAGGTGGAAAGAATGAGGTAGGCGGTAGAAGAGAGAGAGAGCGAGTGTGAGTGAGTGAGTAAGAGGGGGAGCCGGGGGTGGGGGAGGGGGGGAGAGAGGGGGAGAAAGCCTCCCACGTTTCCTCCATCTCTCTAGTAAACTACCTCCACTTATCAACCACCTTCCTTGCACGCACACATACACACACACCACCACCACCACTGGCCATCCTCACGTAAGTTACACACACACGCACATGATTTATATACACACACGCCGGGGAGTATTATACGGTCCGTCGAGTGTCGCACGCACAGATGGAGACAATCAGGGACACGCACACACACACACACACACACACACACACACACACACACACACACACACACACACAACTCATCCACGCGAGTGAGGGATGGTCCTATCCAGAGTGAGGTTTGGTATCCTCTACCCAACCTTAGCCGTTTCTGTCTGTCTGTTTTCCTGTACTACTTTTTCTTGTAGGTGCTGGCGAGATCGCCCGATTGTGTGGCACTGCAAGGGGGGCGGTGGACGTTGGTGGCATTACCCCCGGGGGTGCAAGCCCATGGGCTAATGATCCTCTCCCCCGCTGCCTTCGCAGAGCTAGATCTCATCCCACCCTGGCCCCATCGGAGGCCCAAGCATCTGGAGCGCAGATGCACTTTGTATTGGTGAGAAGATGTGTAGGTTAACACAGGCTGACAGTAGCTTGGTTAGGGAGGAACCACGATACAATTCTCTCCGTCGCAATGGCCGTAAAATACTTTTAGGATTCTGGTGGATTCGAACGGGCAGCGCGAGACCACAGTACAGCGCCTTAGCCCATGGGACCACAGCGTGTGTGTGTGAGTTAGTGAGTTAGTGAGAGTGAGTGGTGCTGTCCAAGATTACGAGATGAGCCGGCGAGAGAGTGGCGAGGCGGATTTTAGTTATTGAAGCTACATCGGGTCAGGAGGAGACAGCCAGATGCCGTAATTCTCTCAAAGGCTAGACCACGAACGAGTTGGTTGCAAATAACTCGTTTGTCTCATTGTTTCACTCGTTATCAGGATTAATACCGCCTGACTTCGTTGTGTTGAGCGATTAGATATACAAGTGATAAACCTATTTTCAAATGGGAAAATTGGAAAAATAATCAAACCATTTACATATACAGACACGCACACACATACACGCACAAACATATACAATTTCTATATACAGTATAGGTGGGTAAACAGCTCCGGTGATTGTCACACGTAGGCACACACAGGGAGACATTCAAAAACATACATACAGACACACGATGTGTGTCTGTATGTATGTACTGTATATAGTGTACTGTATGTATGTAATACTTACAGTACAGTATATACATGCTCTGTTATCCGCATGTGCACGTATGTATGTAAAACACATAAAAATACACATGCACAAAGGCACGTATGTGCACAGTGTATACCACCTCCTCTACGTAGGGTGCGTAGTACCCGCCTTGCAACACAATCCCACCCCTACTCTGTGCAACTATCCAACCCAAGAGTGAACACTATTCTCAGAATTTCTTCTATTCAACTGCTGAGCTCTGGAACTCTCCCAGAATCAGTCTTTCCCTCTTCCTATGACTTAAATTGCTTCAAAATCCGTGTGTCCAGGTATTTTAGCTCGAACGTCCCTTGATTTCGGCCCTGTCACTCTTTGAAATCTGGGGGAGGCACTCGCTGCAGGCAGTTATGCCTTTTGTCTCCCTCATTCACATAGAAAACAAACTATATTTATATACACACACACACACACAGGATTAGGATTTAGGCTTGATGAAGTCTTCTGGAATAGCTGGAGTCGATGCCTTGATGGAGGAGGTAGTTGCAAATTGATATACAGTATGCACATAAAACAACAACACATTTTCATTAAGGAGTTAAGTCACTTCCACTGATACGTTTTATACAGAGTCATTTCGTAACCTTCTAACTCCCTTCTTTAATATCGACCACCATTCCCACACCCGACCTTCACCTATACCACCCCCCCTGATTACCGAGTCTGATGGTGGAGGGCTGATAATCGGCTGTTGTTCTGAGTGGCAGCCCCTCATACGCCATTCATTGGCAGGACAGGGCAGACCGGTACAGAATCCAAGGGCCGCGGTTAAGGGGGGATGGGTGTATTATTTGCCCGTATGTTTATCTTTCTATCCGGTTCTTTACTTTCTATCAGGTTCTTTACTTTCTATCAGGTTCTTTACTTTCTATCAGGTTCTTTACTTTCCTCCCTAGACCTCCAACAAAATTAAACAAAAAAGCACCTCAAGACCCCTCTTCAATATGTATTTGTAAATTTTTCGATAGAAAACAATTCCTGGCCGGAGGCCGGTTACTACTATATTACAGGCTCGCTATCGCTCGCCAGGAAGAAAAATCGAACCTAATTTGTACAAAAGGTCTAAATAATGACAAAGATATTGGGCGAACGGTCTTAAAATCACCTAAATAACAGGGCAAACATGTCAAATGTCAAAACAAATGGTGCTAAACATGGGGGAGAAGGGTCCAGAAAAATACATCCCATTAATGCAAGAAGCTATGTTCGTCGCTCAAATGTCGCGGTTTATCTGGTTGGTAAATAATAAACGCAATTATTTTTGCTCCCGAGACCTCCATTAAGCTTAAAAAAAACACACACATTCCCAAGAACCCCTTTCGATTGAGATAGATTAGTACATGTTCGGTAGATGACTGTCCCGGACTTCCTCGTCATCGTTCGCCAAAACAAAATTGAAACTTAAATGACACGAAAGGTTTTAATATTGACAAAGAAATGGGGCGAAAGGTCTTAGCATCGCCAAACTAACAGGGCAAACACCTTAAAATATCAAAACTAATGGGGCTGAACACGTGGGAGAATGGAATCCATAAAAACTATTTCTCCCCTAAATGCCAGGAGGTATATTGGTCGCTCAAATGTTCCGGTTTGTGAATAATAAATAATACACGCGATTACTGTTGTTCCTACAGTATTGGTGCCGAAGGAGAGTAGTGTGGAAATAAGGGATTTGTGCCAGACTTGCTCGAAGGCCTTCGATATGTCTAACGCAACAGGAAAAGTCTCACCGAAATCCTGAATAGAGGATGACCAAGAGTTAGTAAGATAAAAAAGAAGATCACCAGTAGAGCAGCCCTTAGGGAAGCCATACTGGCAATCTGAGAGTATGTTATGGGAAGATAAATGCTTAACTCGTAAACGGCTGCAAAGCTCTTAAGAGGTTTTACTGGGCGACGGCGGCAAAGCTCTTAAGAGGGAGGCCTAAAAAAAAACATTTAAACAGCCCCAGTAGCACTAAACAATTTTTATTTATTTTTTTATTTTTTATTTTTTATTATTTTTTCCCTATACCTCATATCACTCCTCCATATCCCCTCCTTCCTCCCTTTCCCCTCCCCCTTCAATTACCACCTATTTTCCCTGTTATTCCCTAATTCATTGGTATATTTTTGTGCTAACATTAGCAAACTGTGTGGAGGATGTGCTTCCGTGCCTAGCGGGTGTGTTACATAACCGAGTGTGTGTATGAGTAGGCTCAGTGTGGCTTGAGGCCTCGTGGAGGGAGGGGTTGCCTCAATTTTCTCCATAATTCATGAATGGGCTGGTCCATCTATATTCGCGATTTTGACCAGAAAAATTATATTTTCACTTGTTTTTTTGTTGTTACAAGTTACTATCTTCATAGTGAAGGTAAAATAGGCTCATATTAATAAGTAATAACGATATTTATCGTAAAATGACGATTATAGGCCTGAATGGAGCCAATATGCTCGCCCATGGGGAGCTAGTTCAATACCCCCCCTTGCCGTTTTCGGGTTAAGGAATTTTGAGGTAAGAATAGTATTAAAAACTTTAGAGATGCAAGAAATGAGAGCAATTGGACGATTGGAGGGTTGAGAGCGGTCACCCATCTTTGGGATAGGTTGAATGACAGCAAACTTTCAGCAAGAAGGGAAGACATTAGATGAGAGACAGAGACGGATGAGTTTACCTAGGCAGGGAGTCGGCACGGAAGCACAGTTTTTTAGTACAACAGGAGGAATACCGTCCGGTACGTACGCCTTCTTAACCCATTGCCTGCGGGAGACGTTCCCGAACGCCATGGCAATTTACAACAATTTACAGGCTTTTAAATCCCCCCCAACCCCTAGGCCCTAGGGTCTCCATGGCGGGTCGTGATTTCGTCAGTATAGTTTACCTACAATTCACACTGCAACTTCCTACTATCTTGCTTTCCTCTACTGATCTTACAAATGAACTGAAAATGCATATCTTCTGACCTCCTTGCATCCTCTGTGTTATTGCCTGTGACCAGCGGCAGCTCTTGCATTGTTAGTCTGTTTGCAATAATGTGATGCAAGACGGAGGGACGGAGGGCGGTGGACAGGTTGGACAAGAGGGAAGTGAGCGGGGAAGAAGGAGAAGGGAAGAGGGTACAGTCAAATGAAATAGGTCGTCCAATATTCTGCTCATCAAGTGGGCAATGTTAACGTGTATTCAATCTAACCTGGCAGAAATTGATATTGCTGCCTTGCAATATATTTGTATTGCCAAATTTACATAAAGGCTGCATCACAGGAGCAGTTTAGAAAGGCAGTATAGGAAGCATAGAAAGGCAGCATTACCAATGTCTGTCAGGTTAGCTTTAATTCACTTTAACCCTCTCGGTATCACACATTTATTGTATGCTGGCTATTGTTAGACCAGTAAAGCCGCTGTCACACGAGCGCTTTTTCCGTCAATTTTCCATGAGCAAGTTTTTTCTCATATTATTTTGGAACATTTTCGCACTGTAATCGGTAACTAGATTGAAGGTAAACTATCAATGGAAGTTAAATATTACTAAGCTATAATGAATCAAATAAATAAATCTAAATGAAAACTACTCCATATCTAAATTGAATTCAATCTGAAACAAGCTAATTTATATCCAAAGGTCTCCCATAATAAATTTATATATTGGGTAAGGTTATAAGGGTTAATATTAGCCAGGAATAAACTCACCAATAGTTCCACGTGGCAATGAGGCAAGGGAGAACGTTTTACCCAATATGGCGGTGGACAATGGGGAACGAGACTTCGGTCCCGAGACACGAGTCAAGTTAAAGAAAAAATAAATGATTACATGGGAATGGACATGAATATTATGCTTATCTGTCAGTCAGTCATGGCGTCGATGAGAGCGTCGTGATGATGTAGCTGTTTGTATTGCTGACAGTGTATTGTGATTAGAGGCTCAAAAGCACGATCAACTGAGGACGGAAAATAGATGTTAACTGGTTGGTGTTCGTGAAGGCTCTGGTGTTCCTCGAAAGCACACCTTGCTGCCTTGGCAAAACGCCAGGAGCCCAAATTATCGTACCGCGTCTAGGTTGCTCTATACGATAAATTATATTAATATATACGATAAATTCATATATACTACATAAGACCATGGCAATATTGCTTAATAGCATATTAGGCCATTTATAACTTAACTTATTTACAATCTTATAATATATGATCTAATCGTCCTACGTCGTGCTGCAGGAGCGATCGTGACGTCCCAGAGACATACGGGATCACAAAAAGAGTCATAGCCTATCGTATTTACGATACACTCCTCCCACAAAAAAAGACCTGAACCCCACCTTCAACTTAAAGTTGCCCAGAGGCTATCTTCTGATGCCACAAGTCGACGGCGTCAGCAGCAGCGCGTCTGGGACGCGTCTCGGTCCGAGAATGATCACCATCAGTAAGAGGCGAGTCGTTCCTTTGAGAATCCTCGGACCCAGCAATAATAGGTGGAGCATCAGATTGCAATGCGGAATCGAGCTCCAAAGCGTACAAACGTGCGATAGGACGAACAATAGTTCCAGTGGCTGTCTTCAATAGCGCCACCCGTTCTACAGAGTCTGCCCCCTTGTATACCTCCAACATGCGGCCCAATTTCCAGTATAAACGAGGACTATCTTCTTTAATTAAAACAACTTCACCAACTGTAGGTGCCGTTGGTCTACCAGAGGGAGTAACACTCCTTTCCCTC
Organism: Paralithodes platypus; assembly: GCA_032716605.1. Taxonomy (NCBI): domain Eukaryota; kingdom Metazoa; phylum Arthropoda; class Malacostraca; order Decapoda; family Lithodidae; genus Paralithodes; species Paralithodes platypus. The sequence goes on along the minus strand of CM064544.1, from coordinate 26,577,616 downwards.
AATGCTGGCAGATATTCACTAATCCACCGTTTCCTAAAATCCTCGATTATCCTGGATATATACTGGTATCTCTTAGACACCGCTACCTCAGAGTACAACGAGGGATCCTCTAACTCTACTATGGATTGGAAATCAGATGGAAATGCAGTCAATGGTTTACCATATAGCAAGTGAGCTGGCGTTAATGGTAGTGGTTCATGCAGGTCGGTGTACACATATGTAAGCGGGCGATCATTCACGACTGCCTCTATCTCTGTGAGGACTGTCGTCAACTCACTCTTCTTTAATAGAGCACGTCCTACTACCGCTCTGAGTCCTGACTTTACTATGCCGACACACCGTTCCCACATTCCACCAAACCAAGGTGCCTTAACTGGAATGAACCTCCATTCGCACTTCTTTTCTCCCCAAAAAGTGATGATACTAGGATCACTACTCATATCCTTTAGATATTTTGATGCTTGGACATAAGTGGGAGCATTGTCGCTAAGAATGAGTTGAGGGAATGAACGACGGGCACAAAACCGTCTAAACGCCAGCATAAATTCTTCGCAAGATATATTATCACATAGTTCTAGGTGTACCGCTCGAGACGTTGCACAGGTAAACAATAATATATAAACCTTCTCATGCTCCCTCGTCTTCAATGCCCCTGTGTAATCTAATCCTACCGCTTGGAAAGGTTCTACGTGCTTTACATGGCATTCAGGTAGAGGTGGAGCTGGTCCAGTTGCATATGGTTTACCTTTTAGTCTCTGGCATATTACACACTTTCTTACTACACGTCGAGCTACTTGTCGAACTCTGGGTAGCCGCCATGTGAGACATAAATTTGATATAATATGACATACCCCGTAGTGTTTTACTTCCCTATGTGCACGTATGATCAATAGATCAGTAACGTGATGTCTTGTTGGCATAAGTATAGGGCGGTTTGTGCCGTCTGGTACACCCGACCACTTCAGGCGACCCTCACACCTGATGAGGCCATTGTCTATGTGCAACCTTAGTTGACGCACTATATTAGGCATTAATGTCTTATTCGAGCTTTTCAAGGATTCTAATTCATTGGAAAAGGTTTCTACTTGAACCCATTTGATCAAAGTTACTTCAGCTGCTTTAAATTCACGAGCATCAATGTTGTGACCCCTGTTGCAGAGTTGGCCCGTTACTTTCAGCTTGAGATTGGATACTTATCGCAATACCCAAGCTACAACTCTGACTAGTTTATTATAGTCACCGAATCTTGCCCACTCTATGATTGGACCCGGTGGCTCATTTGGTTGGGCTGTAACTGCCACTGTTTCCAGTGGCAGAAGTCCCTCACCAACAGCATGCCGCCAAATCGTCCATTCACTTTCATGGAGCAGCCACTTTGGACCTTGCCACCACAATTCGGACTTCACTAATTGGCTAGCCGTTATACCCCTAGTTATGAAATCACTAGGGTTTTCTTTTGTATTTACATAATGATAAGCAACGTCTGGCAAAAGGGCTCTAATCTCATCTACCCTATTTGGCACATAAACTGGCAGAGACTTCTTGCTATGTATCCAGTTGAGTGCGACCTGACTATCGCACCAAACGTGAACAATTTCAATATTTAATTCGCTCTCGTATGCTGCGCGTACATGTTGCACCAGACGTGCTAATAGCAGCATGGTAATCAATTCCATTTTAGGGATAGTTACCTTTTTAACCGGGGCTACCTTGGCCCGGGCTGTAACTAAATGTGCCCCAAATGAAGTAACGACATATATGGCTACCCCGTATGCCGTGGCGCTAGCATCGCAAAACGTGTGTAACGTAACGTCACCGAACGCCGCCACTTTACGGGGTATAGATTTAGTACATAGGATGGCATACTCATTCAACAACAATGTCCCTTGGTCATTCAGATCCTCTGGCAAACTGTCATCCAATCCTATTTTACGTCTCCAAACTTCCTGCATTAGAATCGTAGCTCTTATGGTAACGGGTAATGCTAGACCCAAAGGATAAAAAAATTGCGTAACTTTGCTCAACAGATTTCTTTTGGTGTGCGCTCCTGTCTGCTGAGCAAAAGACCTTGTTTGATAAGTTAGTATGTCATGTTTAGGTTGCCCGATCATCCCCAAATTTCTGGACTTTTCCTGGTTAAGAGATGCCGTACCATCCACCTGTATCAAACTCTGAAGATCATCACTATTAGTAACCCATTCGCGGAGAAATAGATGTGCATCCGCAAACAATCTGCGTGTTTGCCAGTATGTATATAACAAATCATCCTGACTATCGTTAGAACCCTGCAAATTGTCTATATATAATCCGCGAGATAGTTTACTTGTGTCCTCATGAGTGTCAGCTAGATGTTTTCTGATTGTGGCATTTAACAAAAACTGTGAACACGTGGCCCCAAAGAGTACAACCCGAAAACGGTATATTATGACCGGACTTTCAGAGTCGCTAATGTCGCTGAACCAAAGAAAGCGGGTAACATCTCTATCTTCCTCCTTTAGCTTGACCATCAAGAATGCTTTCTCGATGTCACTGGTATAGGCGTACTTCCCCAGCCTAAACCGCAATAGATGTTGGGACAGGTCCGACACCATGGACGGACCTGTGAACAGGCAGTCATTTAGACTGGGTTGTTGACCTTGATGGGCAGAGCAGTCATACACCACCTGTATTGGTGTGGTGACGCTATCTTTCCTTACCCCATGATGGGCCAGATAGTGAACCCTACCCTTCTTAATCGGTTCCTTGACATCGACTCTCTCAATAAAGCCCCTATCTTCATAACTCCGAAATACATCGTCATACGCCTGGCGCGTGCTCGGTTCGTTAGACAATTTACGCTGTAATGCGCGCAAGCGACCTAATGCCAAACCATAGTTGGTAGGCAGGCTTATCTCACTGTTCTTCCAGGGTAAACTAACTTTATATTGCTTGTCTGAGGCACAGTAGCTCACAGACTCGTCAAACCTTTGTAGCGCAACCTCCGAGTCATAATCAGTCTCCATAGGATTAATGCCTATGTGATCCAATCTCTACAGTTGTTCCAGGTCGAACTCGGCAGCCATCTTAGGGTGACTAGGTTGGGAATCCTCCCTTCCCAACTCCTCTGCCGCGGCAACATTGACTCTATATATCGAGACCATGTCGACCAGGACCTTTGACTGTGTAGTATGCACCTTTCCGCTCATGCAATATCCAAATTTAGTCGGGATTAAAATTACACCACACATCTTTTTAAATCCCGGGTATACTACATCATAATAATGATCCACACCAAGTAGAACATGCACCTCACTCTGATTTCCCATGGGATCTGACAAGTTAACCCCCTTGCTACGTAATGCGTGTTCCACCTTCTTCACACCTACAGATACATATTCTGGTAGGGTGTCTACTATGATACAAGTCATAAAGTACCGGTTTTTACGGTAGAAATATGAAAAATCCGCTATCTCGTAGTCTTGCTTATCAGTAACCCCTGTGAAGCCCTGTAATCGAAGAGTCTCAGCCCCTACGATTCGGTGCTTCAGTCCCACTAGTACGGACCTCTTTATAAAGGAACGTTGAGACCCTTGATCTAGAAGTACCCGACAAACTTTGTTACTGTCATTACCTTCCATGGGAATCTGTATTGTGGGCAATATAGTGGTGTCTTGCGTGCTACCTAGTGCCACAGTTGTAGTACCCTCTGTTTTTACGTCTTAGACTTTATCTGCTGTAGGACACAACTTATCAAAGTGATGTCCTTTGCAGTGGCGACAGGGCCTTAAGTATGTAGCAGTACATTGTCCCTGCTTACCATGTTCCTTACTTAGACAACCTACACATAGCTTCAATCTTTTCGCCTGTGCTAGTTTTGTCTCATTTGTTGGGTATTTTACGCAGAAACTCCATTTATGTTTGTTATTACATAGGTTACATAGAATCTGAGCAGGTTTCTTATACGTACCCTCTTTCTTTTCTTTAGTCCCCACTGTCATGCTTAATGTTCCCCTCTTCTCCACATTCTCACTTCCTCCCGACTCATACATTCTCCCTTTGTTCAACTGTAGATTATTGATTTCCTTACTGAACTAAGTTTTGAACTCCCCCAGCTCAAGTGATCTAACCTTGTCAAGTATTGCCATAGGAAGCTTTTGACGCAAGATAATGACTATCATTTCCTGCGTGGTAAGCCCTAGGGTGTCTAGCGATCGAGTATGGCACTCCATAATTGCCCTGAAATTTGTTAACTACTCAACCTTATACTGTGGTTCTGCGAGCCTTAACAAGGCAACGACATGGGCCATCTTCAACTGCTCTTGATCCCCGTATGAGGACTTTAATAATTGTACTGCCTCAAGATAACTATCACCCACTACCGCAATACCCTCTATCAAATGTAAGGCCTCTCCTTCCATTTGTCCCTTCAGATAGTGAAACTTGCGGACATTATCCAAAGAGGATTCATGAACTGTAGACCGAAATACGTCCCAAAAAGCTAACCACTCAGTCAATTTGCCCCCAAATGTAGGAAGATTGAGCTTTGGGAGGTGAACAGAGTATTTTGAGTCAGCCCTTCTATGGGCCTCATTCTCGCCTCCCTTCTTACTCGCGACGGCATGCTGTAATATGTACTTCGCTCTAAAGACAGGTTCGTCATAGAGAGCGCGATTATCGCACTCTGTAACTATCTCTTCCTCCTCTGTCATGCCTGCCACAATCACCTCACTCAGAGCCATAATACGACCGTGGGTAGCCTGGACGTTTTCTAATCTAACTTCCAATTCCTCTAGTTCAGCAGTAGTAATGAAAGTGTTAACGTCCACAATTAGCCTACTTAATACTCCCCGAAGCCTCGCCCTTTGATATTTAGGGGCCTTGATCAGCACCCCACTAGACGGTCTCTTTATTGTCTTTATTCATTCTGCATGTAAGGCTATGTATCCAAATGTTACAAACACAACGGCAAAATAATAGTCTAGTTAAGAGACGCCGACCGGCGGACTTCTATGTTATGGAGAAAAAATAGTACAAAAAATAGCAATATCTACTAAAGGATCATATTGAACAAGATTTTTTTTTAGGTCATGTCATATGTCCCAGGAAGTCCGAAATGGATTTTTTTTTATTGGGGAAAGATGATGGGTGGGATGCAGGACTTAGGCAGGTGCAACGATATGACCCTGCATTCCAAAGATGTGACCCTGCATTCCGGCTCTAATCATCGCTTGGCTAGCCTTGCCAGTTTATCATAGAGTTGTTCCTGCATCCTGTTATATGTCCCCTTCTTCATTGCCTTAAAATCCCTTACTGGTAGCTAATTCCCGGGTGTGGGCACCAATGTGGTAAACTATCAATGGAAGTTAAATATTACTAAGCTATAATGAGTCAAATAAATAAATCTAAATGAAAACTACTCCATATCTAAATTGAATTCAATCTGAAACAAGCTAATTTATATCCAAAGGTCTCACATAATAAATTTATATATAGGGTAAGGTTATAAGGGTTAATATTAGCCAGGAATTAACTCACCAATAGTTCCACATGGCAATGAGGCAAGGGAGAACGTTTTACCCAATATGGCGGTGGACAATGGGGAACGAGACTTCGGTCCCGAGACATGAGTCAAGTTAAAGAAAGACTAAATGATTACATGGGAATGGACATGAATATTATGCTTATCTGTCAGTCAGTCATGGTGTCAATGAGAGCGTCGTGATGATGTAGCTGTTTGTATTGCTGACAGTGTACTGTGATTAGAGGCTCAAAAGCACGATCAACTGAGGGCGGAAAATAGATGTTAACTGGTTGGTGTTCGTGAAGGCTCTGGTGTTCCTCGAAGGCACACCTTGCTGCCTTGGCAAAACGCCAGGAGCCCAAATTATCGTACTGCATCTAGGTTGCTCTATACGATAAATTATATTAATATATACGATAAATTCATATATACTACATAAGACCATGGCAATATTGCTTAATAGCATATTAGGCCTTTTATAACTTAACTTATTTACAATCTTATAATATACGATCTACTCTTCCTACGTCGTGCTGCAGGAGCGATCGTGACGTCACAGAGACATACGGGATCACAAAAAGAGTCTATCGTATTTACGATATAGATTATGTTATGCGAAGCTTCCAGACCATAATTGCCTGTAAAAATTGCTCGAAAAAGGGCTCATGTGACTCGGGCTTAACTGCAACACGTAACTGTAGAAAGCAAACACACAATGCTTTTCTAAGATAAGTATAATAAAGTATAAACATTTGCATATATCTCATTCTTGAAATATTCTGCGTTGAAAAATACTTGAATGTTATTGCAGAATACTGTATCGCATATTAATTGCTCATCCTTCATAAACGCAAGACCGAAAGTGCGCAGTATAAGTTCTATTTATAATTAAAACAAAAAATCCTCTGTAGATGAGGAAGATAAAAGGCAGAACTGACTGTGACAAGTGCCTCCCCGAGAGTTGAAAGAGTGACAGGGCCACAATCAAGGAATGTTAGTAAATTTAGTTTTTGTGTTCACAGAAAGAAGTGTGGTGTGTTTGTTTAGTGTAGTGAAGTAGATAGCAGGAGGAGGTGTTCGTGAGAACCAGCTGGATCACTCTGTGTAGGTGAGGCACAAACAAAAACAGTAAGGGAAGCCAGACAAATGGAACAGGAGCATTTAATATATTATATACCTAACGATGTTTTGCAGTTTAAGAAGGATCTGTGGTAGTAAAAAGTGTTAAGTGAGATAGTTCGAAGTCTGGTAATTGCTGGAGGCCCTTTTTGAACTGAATGAAATCGCTTAATAGTAGGAAGAATAAGTTGATAGGACGGAACCGGTAATGAAGGGGTTAAGGGGAGGCTTTTTGTTTGTTCCCTAGTTCTCCATCAAGTTTAAGAAAAATACCCCCAAGACCCCCTTTCTTGATAAATGTGTATTGTGTACGATTTTCGGCAGAAAAATGTACCAACCGAAGGCAGATTCCTCCTAAAAATACAAGCTCGTTATCGCTCGTCAAGAACAAATCGACACTTAATTGGTACGAAAGGTTTAAAATTGTTAAAAAATGGGGCGACAGGTCTTAAAATGTCCAAACTAATGGGGAAAACTTCTTAAAATCTCAAAAGCAACGGGGCCAAACATGAGGGAGAAATGGGTCCAGAAAACCCTTAAGTGTAAATCTCCATCTTAAGTCGGCGTCACACGAATAGTTAAATCAGATAACTGTATTGGAGTCTGGAATCCGATACAAGTTATCATGCTGGGTTTTTTTTTCTATGTGTATGAAGGAGGCAAAGGCAATGCTCCCTCCAAACCTGCTTTGGATACCTTTGGAGTGTCTGTAACGAGTGTCCCTCTTAAAGCGGAAAGAGTGAAAAAGAACCAAATTCAAGGTGTGTTAGAGTAAAAATGTCTGGGCATATGGAGCTTGAAGCAGATTAAGGGGGTCACCTGCTTTTTTCTCTCCTTTTCTCTCTTTCTCTGGCTTTTATCCATTTAGCCCCATTTAGCCTACTATTTTAAGACGTTTATCCCCATCCAGGTGTCAATATTTTACTGGTGAGCGGTAGCGAACCAGCATATTTAAAAAACAAAAATTGACAGCAGGCTAAATTTGTACATTTTCGATAAAAAATGTCTCCGACGAAGCCGGATTTCTTCATATAATGCTGGCTCGCTTTCGCTCGCCAAGAAGAAATCGACACCTAGATGGGGATAAACGTCTTAAAATAGTTGGCTGAATGGGGCTGAATGGGCCAGAGAAAGAGAGAAAAGGAGAGAAATACAAAAAAATCAGGTCACCCCCCTTAAGTCTCTGTGAGGAGAGTGTAGGCACCAATCTAGCAGTGCAGTACCCAGGGGAGGCCACATAGGCATGTGATAAGGAGTTGCTGGAACTCCTGCCTGGCTTCCCCCACTGTTTCTATTTGTGCCTCACCTACACAGAGAGTAATCCAGCTAACTTTCACAAACACCTCCTCCTCCTATTCATCCCACAACGTTTAATAAACACACCACACTTCTTTCCAACACACCTAAATTACCTCTATTGTACCTTGATTTTGGTTGTCTATCACTCTTTCAACCTTGAGGGAGGGGTGGGGGGGGGGGGGGAGCTTGTTACAGGCAGCTTTGTCTTTTGTCTCTTTCATACACATATAATAAAAAATCATATTAAATATATTTATATATATATATATATATATATATATATATATATATATATATATATATATATATATATATATATATATATATATATATATAATATATATATGTATATATATATATATATATATATATATACAGTATATATACTGTATATATATATACAGTATATATAACATTTTGGTGTATTGGAAAAATTATGGTGTACTTTTATGGTGAGTAGAGAGAGAGTGTTTGTAAGAGCTGGCTGGATTACTCTCTGTATACAAAGTACAAACGACTACAAAGGAAATCAAGCAACAACAGGTTTAGTGACCCCTCTAGGCTGCGTGTCCTCTAAAACACTGAGGATCACGTATCCGAACAGTGGTTTAGAGTGAGTAAGGGAACATTGGGAAGGGAACTACTGCCCTGGAACTAATGCCCGTGGCAGGATTAGGAAGTTAGTAAGGGACAGATGGGTTAGTAACATAACACAGTTATAAGTGATCTTTCGTATATCTGGGAAAAAGAGAGTAACGTCTTAGTAGTGCAGCCTACAATATACAGTATACGCAATAATCCTTGATGAATTTGAGGGGGGAATAAAATAAAGTTATTCATTTACAAACGCAGTCAGTCGCGGGTTTGAGGCAAGATATTTGTCTAGGCGAAGTTCTAAAGAACCAACGGTGCTGCAGTCTATTACGTCTCGGGGAAACCCATTCCACAAGTTGACAACTCGATTGAAGAAGAAATTCTTATATTCGTGTGAGTTAAAAGTTTTACTAATAATTTAGCAACCGTTTCCCCTCGTGTAATTAAATTGGTCGATAGTGAAGTACTTACTACAGTTCATATTGTCGATGCCTTTGATGACTTTGAACACTTGAATTAAGTCGCCTCTTAATCTGCGCTGGGTTAAAGGAAATAGATGAGGTACAGACAAAATGTGCGCGTATACCTGTGAAAATGTAATACACTTATAGTGAATAACATCTCTATACTCCTCTCGTTGTGGATATTGCATGAATGAATGTATCACTTGCATGAATTAATTGACTACATGCATGAATTAATTTGATGGGTTCCTGCTTCATTATAATCCTCGTGCATTAAGTCTCTGTTGTTAATCCATTCAAGTATAAGAAGGTTGTAATATTTTCTTAATCGGAGATATAAATTTGTGTGTTTATGTATTTATTCATTTATTATCTATCTATCTATTGCCGGACGCCTTACTCCCCTTACGAGGGTGGCCCAAGCGGACCTATTCTCTGTGAGAGGGACAACCCGAGCCAGCTTAGTGAAGGAATTACAGGATTGACCACTCAATTTAGGATCCGTCCGACTCCGAGGCCCTCTGTGTATCTTGTTAGCACTCTTTTTCTACAGTGGTGTTCGGCTAATCCATCCACTAACCTGCCTTACCCTTAGGTAAGCAGTACGGATTTGTATCAGGTTTACTCCCCTAGACAGGTTGCCAACCAAGGCTAACGAGTCCCATCCACCCGGATTTGTATAAGGTTGTCTCCCCTAGATGAGTTGCCGACCAAGTCTAACGAGTCCCATCCACCACTATTTTTCTTTTTTCTTTTCCTTCGTAGACCTTCATCAATCTTAAAAAAATACCCCCAAGACCCCCTTCAAGATAAATGTGTTCATTTGTTCAGGAGAAATATGACCCTTACTGTTACTGCCTGATGATTTGTTTAAGCTTAGGAAGGCCCTATAGAAATGACTTGCTAAAGAACATCTCGGTTAACTCTGTAGCTCAAACTTATGCTCCAAGCATTTTTTTTGTTTCTCTCTTTCTCTGGCTTGTAATCATTCGGTCCAGCCTACTGTTTTAAGACGTGTATCCCCATCCAGGTGTCAATTTCATTGTATTAAGAAATCCAGCTTCGCTGGAGACATTTTTCTATCAAAAAATGTACAAATTTAGCCTGCTGTCAAAAAGCATTTTAAATAATATGCTGGCTCGCTACCGCTCGCTAGAAAAAATCGACACCTGGCTGGGGATAAACGTCTTAAAACAGTAGGCTGAATGGGGCCGAATGGATGCAACCAAGAGAGAGAGGGAGAATGAGAGAAAAAACGAGGTGGGCCCCCTGAACTAAGTTGGATAAAATCATCTGAAGGTCGGTATATCAACAGCAATGCAAGAGTCAATTGATTGCAAGGGGTAACACCGGGAAATGTTGCAGTTTTGGCAATTATAGCAACTTACGCTGATTGAATTAAGCTCCTCTGTTAAGGCATATTTATTGGGGAAGCTCCTTACATTAATAAAGAGAGAGAGAGTAAGAGAGAGAGGAAGGGGTTACTGGGCACGGTTAGTATCTTAAAGGTCTTATGTTTCTTTCCAGGGAGATACTCTACTAGTGATGGAGCGGGAGAAACGTAAGTATATACTCGTATATGCAGTTGATGCCTACTTGCAAATATACTTATACTATATGTATATACTATATGTATATACAGTATATAAAAGTTTGGCAAGAGCGAAAGAATAGTTCTGATTAGGGATATGAATGGGAAGGTGGGTGACAGGAAAGTTGATGGAGTGTACAAAGGAGTACACAGGAGTACAAAGGAAATCAAGCAACAACAGATCTAGTGACCCTTCTAGGTTGCTTGTCCTCCAAAACACTGAGGATCAAGTGTCCAAACAGTGGTTTAGAGTGGGTAAGGGAACATTGGAAAGGGAATTACTGCCCTGGAACTAATGTCCGTGACAGGATTAGGAAGTTAGTAGAGGACAGATGGGTTAGTAACTGAGGGGGGGATAAAATAAAGTTATTCATTTACAAACGCAGTCAGTCGCGGGTTTGATGAGAGATATTTGTCTAGGCGGAGTTTAAATGAATCAACGGTGATGCAGTCTATAACGTTTCGGGGAAGCCCATTCCACAAGTTGACAACTCGATTGAAGAAGAAATTCTTAGATTCGTGCGAGTTAAAAGATTTACCAATAATTTTGCAACCGTTTCCCCGCGTATAGTTAGATTGGTCGATAGTGAAGTACTTACTACAGTTCATATTGTCGATGCCTTTGATGATTTTGAACACTTGAATTAAGTCACCTCTTAATCTGCGCTGGGCTAAAGGAAATAGATTTAATTCTCTAAGACGCTCTTCGTATGGTTTGTTCTTTAGGCTAGGTATCATTTTGGTAACTCTACGTTGAACTCGTTCTAGCTTGTTTATATCTTTTTGGTAATAAGGGCACCAGGATTGAACGGAAGAGGGCGGACTAAGGAATTGTAAAGGGTTAGGATAACTTCTTTGGATTTATGCTCAAATGACCTGCCTATAAAGCCAATTATTTTGTTTGCCTTCTTAACAACTTCTGAACATTGTTGACTCGGTTTTAGGTTACTCGATATTGTTACTCTCAGATCGGTTTCTCTGTTTACATTCTTAAGCTGAGTGCCATTCATCAAATAGTTTGCTTTCTCATTTAGGTATCCGACATGTAGTACTTTACATTTATCCGCATTGAAACTCATTTGCCAAATTTGGGCCCAACATGACAATTTATCTAGATTGTGTTGCATATCGTCAACTTGTTCTTTTGAGAGTACGCTATTTGCAATTTTTGTATCGTCAGCAAATTTTGAGATTGTACAGGTGAGACCCTCATCTATGTCGTTGATGTAAATTAGAAAGAGAATTGGTCCTAGTACCGATCCCTGGGGTACCCCGCTACTTACATTGGTCCATTTAGATGCCTTACCGTTTATGACTACCCTTTGCTTTCTGTTGCTGAGCCAATTTTCTATCCATTTCAACACACCGTCTTGTATTCCATGCGCTTTTAGTTTTAGCAGTAAACGTTTGTGGGGAACTTTGTCAAAGGCCTTTTGAAAATCAAGGTATATAATATCTACAGCTTTACTCTCATCGTAGAGGTTCAGGATATCGTGGAAGAAGTCCAAGAGGTTTGTTAAACAGGAACGTTTTTTACGAAAGCCGTGTTGAGTATCTTTAAGTATGTTATTTTCCTCTAAGTGATTTACGAGTCTGTCTCGTATGACCGTTTCTAGCATTTTACATACAACTGAGGTTAAGCTAATTGGACGATAGTTACTGGGTAGGGATTTGCTGCCTTTTTTTAATATCGGTGTTACGTTGGCTAGCTTCCACTGATCAGGCATAGTTCCAGACTGCAAGGATTTATTGAATAGTAATGTCAGTGGTTTGGAGAGCTCATCCTTAGCTTCCTTTAGAACTCTAGGCGAGATTGTATCAGGTCCTGGCGTTTTATTTACCTTGAGTTTATCTAAACAATTCAATACTTCTCTCTCTCTGTAACGGTGATATTGCTTAGAACATCTGAATTATCAATCTGAATCGGCGATGGTGTAGGGATATCACTGAGGTCTTCTGTTGTAAAAACTGATGCAAAGAAGGTATTGAGGGCATTACTCATTTGTACTTCGTCTTTGGTGGGAGGGTGGGGGGTACCTTCAGAGGTGAATGGGAATGGTAGTGCACTTGTGGACGTATGTGTGGGGAGGAGGCTGTGGATAGCCAACACCTTCTTCTGACACAGAATGATACATAAGTACACATGGAAAGTGGTGTGGAGGAGGAACGATGGGACAGTGGAGGAACGAAAGGCACTGAGAGCAAAGTGTTTAAGGAAGAGATATGTGCAGCATGTGAGGAGGTGTGTGGAGTAAGAAGAATAGGGAGGGGAGTGAAGGGTACTGCATGGTGGACTGAAGAGGTAAAAATAGCTGTTGAAGACAAGAAGAAAGTGCATAGAGAGTGGTTGGGTAGTAGAGGGAATGAAGATTTGGAGAGACAGAAAAGAGCGAGGTACTTGGAGAAAAGAGAGTGGTGAAGAGAGTAGTGATGGAAAGTAAGAGAAGAGCAGATGAGGAATTTGGAAGGAATCGAAGTGTAAAATGGAGGGAGTGATTCAGAAACTGTTCTGGAAAGAGGTCAATAAAGTTAGAGAGGGTAGCAAGGGAAATAGTAAGGGTGTGAAAGATAAGAATGGGCGAGTGATAGCCGAGAAGCAAGAGAGAGTATTTTTTTTATCTTTCTTTCCTTTTCTCTCTTTCCCTGTCTTCTATCCATTCGGCCCCATTCAGCCAACTGTTTTAAGACGTTTATCCCCATTCAGGTGTCGATTTCTTCCTGGCGAGCGATAGCGAGCCAGCATTGTATGGAGAAATCCGGCTTCACCGGAGAAATTTGACTATCGAAAAATTTACAAATTTTGCTTGCTGTCAAAACAAAAATATATATGCTGGCTCGCTACCGCTCGCCAGGAAAATATTGAAACCTGGATGGGGTAAACGTCTTAAAACAGTAGTCTGAATAGGGCCGAATGGATACAAGCCAAAGAGAGAGGGAGAGAAAGATAAAAAAAGCGAGGTGGGCTCCCTTAATTTATTTCTGGCAAAGCGGTACTTGTACTTTATTAGAACGATAATGTTTTCTACTTATGGTTGTTTTCTAATAACGATAATGTTTTCTACTGATGGTTGTTCTCTAATCCTAGATGCTCTCTTTTTGTTCTCTAATCCTAGATGCTCTCTTTTTGTTCTCTAATTCTAGATGCTCTCTTTTTGTTCTCTAATCCTAGATGCTCTCTTTTTGTTCTCTAATCCTAGATGCTCTCTTTTTGTTCTCTAATCCTAGATGCTCTCTTTTTGTTCTCTAATCCTAGATGCTCTCTTTTTGTTCTCTAATCCTAGATGCTCTCTTTTTGTTCTCTAATCCTAGATGCTCTCTTTTTGTTCTCTAATCCTAGATGCTCTCTTTTTGTTCTCTAATCCTAGATGCTCTCTTTTTGTTCTCTAATCCTAGATGCTCTCTTTTTGTTCTCTAATCCTAGATGCTCTCTTTTTGTTCTCTAATCCTAGATGCTCTCTTTTTTGTTCTCTAATCCTAGATGCTCTCTTTTTGTTCTCTAATCCTAGATGCTCTTTTTTGTTCTCTAATCCTAGATGCTCTCTTTTTGTTCTCTAATCCTAGATGCTCTCTTTTTGTTCTCTAATCCTAGATGCTCTCTTTTTGTTCTCTAATCCTAGATGCTCTCTTTTTGTTCTCTAATCCTAGATGCTCTCTTTTTGTCTCACCACGTTAGGCCTAAAGTTTCCCTTTTCAATTCCCTTTGGGCATTCCTAATTTTACCTTTTAGAGTCGAGGGATTTTGTTAAGTTTCTGAACAGTAAGTTATGGTACAGTCGCGCTAATAAGTCATGTCCCAGCTGTCATTATGTTTGGCTTGCTCTGTACTGTATTAATGTCTGTCAGATGTTGAATAGGGTGGGTAAGCGTACGAACATGTTTGTATATTTCACTCGATATGAAGAAATGAAGCTTAGATATTGCTGATACCAATTATTGATAAAAACATACTTGGTGCCGAGACATTACTTATTAGCGCGACTGTACAGGGAGGGCATATTACCTGTACACATCTCTCTTTAACCCCTTCTGTACCGGCGACGTCTTGTTAACTTTGTTCTAGCTGTATTTAGACGAATGTATGTTGTTTAGGAAGGATCTGTGGTAGTATAAAGGGTTAAGTGATATAGCCCAAAACCTGTTAATTGCTGAAGGCCCTTTTTAAACTGAATATAATTGTCTAACAGTAGCCAGAATAAAGTTAAAAGGACGTCATCGGTACTGAGAGGGTTAACCATAATCTTGGGATTCTCCCTATTCATATTCAGTCCTACCTTAACCCCTGTCCTTGTTACTTTATGCCGGGTACCTTAGTTACTTTATGCTACTATCATATTCAGTCCTACCTTAACCCCTGTCCTTGTTACTTTATTCCGGGTACTATCATATTCAGTCCTACCTTAACCCCTGTTCTTGTTACTTTATTCCGGGTACTATTATATTCAGTCCTACCTTAACCCCTGTTCTTGTTACTTTATTCCGGGTACTATCATATTCAGTCCTACCTTAACCCCTGTTCTTGTTACTTTATGCCGGGTACTATTATATTCAGTCCTACCTTAACCCTTGTCCTTGTTACTTTATGCCGGGTACTATTATATTCATATTCAGTCCTACCTTAACCCCTGTCCTTGTTACTTTATGCCGGGTACTATTATATTCATATTCAGTCCTACCTTAACCCCTGTCCTTGTTACTTTATGCCGGGTACTATTATATTCAGTCCTACCTTAACCCCTGTCCTTGTTACTTTATGCCGGCTACTATGAGACGATTTTATTCAGTTTCAAAAGGACCTCCAGCAGTTAATAGGTTTCGAACTATCTCGCTTAATCCTTTTTCACTACCTCAGACAATGACGACCACCATTTGGAGGATGTCATCTTTAAAACATGATGAATAAGAACTGTATTGAATGAAGTTTCATGTGTGGGTTTTTTTGGGGGGTCACCCTGTATAAAATCATCTAATGATAGCCGGAATATACTGTCAAAACGCGCCATGATCATCAAGGGGTTAAAACAACAAAATTATTAAAGGAGAGCACAAGTGAAAAAGATCAATAAACACGGGAATATGGAAGAAATGGAGAGCAGCTAAGGGAATAAATATATGCCAGGGAAAAGGAAAGTTAATCCCTTGAAGACTATGACGCGTTCTGAAAGTATACTATGTTTTGGATAATATTAGACGACTTTATTCAGCTTAGGAAGAACGTGTGGGAGATAAGATTTTTATTATTATTTGTTTCACTCCATTACCAAACACCTCCCAAAGAAATTAATGAAAGTAATTGACTTTTGTTTTCCTATGTTTGTTATTTTATGTATGTGTATGAAGGAGACAAAAGGCAAGTTGTCTGTAACGAGTGCATGAAGAAAACAAAAGGCAAAGTTGCCTGTATCAAGTGTGCCCCCAAAGTTGAAAGTGTGACAGAGAGCCTGATTCAAGGTACACTACGTTAGAGTCAAAATGTCTAGACACACCGAGCTTGAAGCAGTTTAAGTCATAGGGTGAGGGAAAGACAGATTGAAGGAGAGAGTTCCAAAGCTTACTTGTTGAGTAGAAGAAAAACTGGGAAAATCGATTCACTCTTGGGCTAGCGAGTTGAACAGTATAGAGGCGGGAGTGTGTTGAAAGGCGGATGCCCTCCACTCTCCGTAGGGGAGAAGGTATACACTGAGAAAGCTCTGAAGAATACTGATTATTGTACTAGAGGTAGAAGAGTGAGAGAGATGCAACATTGCAGCGTGAATAGAGAGAGTGTAGGGAATTAATAAGAGTAAGTGAATTGATGAGCCGAAATGCTTTTGACTCTAATCTTTCGAGAAGTGCAGTATGGGTGGAACTGAGAACAAAAAACTCAAGAGAATGAAATCATAAGTGAAAATTAATAAACTGTGAAGTGAAGAAGGGACCAATAACAACACATACGGGAATATGGAGGACATGGAGAGAAGCAAAGGAAAGGAAAATATGCCAAGGACGCGAACATTAATTAGGTGGTGGCAGATAGCGCGACGAATATTAGAACCGGAAGGCAAATATAACGAAGAAGAAGAAAGAATAAAAGAAAAATAAGAAAGTCAGGGGGAATACAGAAAATGGACAATAATAAAGGAGGAACTACGAAAAAGAAAAACATACTCAAGATAATGAAAATACAAGTAAAAATTAATATAATCTATAGTGAAAAGAAGGGAATAAGACCGATAACAATAAATATAATAAGGAGGAATATAATAAGAAAGGAATACTGAGGAAATGGAGAGAAGCTAAGGAAAGGAATATATGCCAAGGACGCGAAAATTAATTAGGTGGGGACAGATAACGCGACGAATATTATAACCGGGAGGCAAAGAAAATGAACTATGAACATACAGTATATGACTATGTAAACGTATAAATACAATTAATTATAAACACACAGCAATAAATGAGAGAAGAATTATAATATAGATACAAATTAGAAAGTTTCGAGAATATAACAAGTGGACATAAATAAAAGAGGAATTAAGTGTGTGTGTGTGATTTTTTTTTTCTTTTCAAGTTTGCCCCTATACATCTATCAAGCTTTAAAAAAACACCCCCAAAACTCCCCGTTGAGATAAATGTGTACATATTTTGAACAAATGGTGACCCTATTAGTTGTGTTGAGCTATATAGACGTTTGGCCCAGAAAAAATATAAAAAAGAAGGAAATAAGAAAGGTGAAGAAGGAGGAGTAAGAAAGAAAGAGGGAAGTAAAAAAGAGAGAATGAAATGAGAGAAGAGAAAAATATGAGATGATTGGGGAAAATATGAGATGATAGGGGAAAATATGAGATGATAGGGGAAAATATGAGATGATAGGGGAAAATATGAGATGATAGGGGAAAATATGAGATGATAGGGGAAAATATGAGATGATAGGGGGAAATATGAGATGATAGGGGAAAATATGATATGATAGGGGAAAATAGAGATAGGGAAAAATATGAGATGATAGGGGAAAATATGAGATGATAGGGGAAAATATGAGATGATAGGGGAAAATATGAGATGATAGGGGAAAATATGAGATGATAGGGGAAAATATGAGATGATAGGGGAAAATATGAGATGATAGGGGATAATATGAGATGATAGGGGAAAATATGAGATGATTGGGGAAAATATGAGATGATAGGGGAAAATATGAGATGATAGGGGAAAATATGAGATGATAGGGGAAAATATGAGGTGATAGGTGAAAATATGAGGTGATAGGTGAAAATATGAGATGATAGGTGAAAATATGAGATGATAGGAGAAAATATGAGATGATAGGGGAAAATATGAGATGATAGGGGAAAATATGAGATGATAGGGGAAAATATGAGATGATAGGGGAAAATATGAGATGATAGGGGAAAATATGAGATGATCGGGAAAATATGAGATGATAGAAAATATGAGATGATAGGGGAAATATGAGATGATAGGGAAAATATGAGATGATAGGGGAAAATATGAGATGATAGGGGAAAATATGAGATGATAGGGGAAAATATGAGATGATAGGGGAAAATATGAGATGATAGGGGAAAATATGAGATGATAGGGGAAAATATGAGATGATAGGGGAAAATGGATGATGGGGAAAATATGAGATGATAGGGGAAATATGAGATGATAGGGGAAAATATGAGATGATAGGGAAAATATGAGATGATAGGGGAAAATATGAGATGAGGGGAAAATATGAGATAAAATATGAGATGATAGGGGAAAATATGAGATGATAGGAGAAAATATGAGATGATAGGGGAAAATATGAGATGATAGGGGAAAATATGAGATGATAGGGGAAAATATGAGATGATAGGGGAAAATATGAGATGATAGGGGAAAATATGAGATGATAGGGGAAAATATGAGATGATAGGGGAAAATATGAGATGATAGGGGAAAATATGAGATGATAGGGGAAAATATGAGATGATAGGGGGAAATATGAGATGATAGGGGAAAATATGAGATGATAGGGGAAAATATGAGATGATAGGGGAAAATATGAGATGATAGGGGAAATATGAGATGATAGGAGAAAATATGAGATGATAGGGGGAAATATGAGATGATAGGGGAAAATATGAGATGATAGGGGGAAATATGAGATGATAGGGGGAAATATGAGATGATCGGGGAAAATATGAGATGATAGGGGGAAATACCAAAGAGAGTAGGAAAATTGGATGACAGAAAATATAATGAAATATAATACACAATATATATACTGTAAATAAATATATATATGTTTTATCAGCAGTTTACAGTCCCGGTCAATAATTCTGATTAATTTTGAAGCCTCGAACTGATTAACCCTTTGCGTAACAGTGACGTGCGTTCATTTTTATTCTAGCTACAATTAGACGATTTTATTCAGTTTAAATGGGGCCTCAGCAATTAGCAGGCTTCGAACTATCTCACTTAACACTTTATACTGCCACATAGCCTTCTTAAACTGCACAAAATCGTCTAAATATAGCTAGAATTAAATAAAAAAAGACGTCGCTGGTACAGAAGGGGTTAACGGGGGATGGGTTTATTACTTGGTCTCTTTATTTATTATTGTTGTTCTAGTTTCCTCGCTAGACCTCCATCAAGCTTAAAAACACACCCCAAGACCCCTCTTCAAGATAAATTGTACAGTTTTTGGTAGAAAAATGTCCTGGCCGAATATCGTTTCTTCCAAAATTTACAGGCTCGCTAACGCTCGCTAGGAAAAAATCGACAATTGGCACAAGAGAAATGGAGTGAAAAATCTTAAAATCGTCAAACTATAGAAACAATATTCTAAACATTTCAAAACTAATGGGGCTAAACATAAGGGAGAAGGGAGTTCTGTCTAGTTGTCGATTCCAATGTGAAAATACCAATAACCGGTATTAAAAAAATAAATAAATAAAAAAAATGCACATCGAAAATTGACCTAAAATTCGATCATGTAACATCGCCTTAAGGGGGTAGTGCTTGGTTGTTGGCCAATGTATTTATGTATTAATGTATTTTTGAGTTTCCTCACTAGACCTCCATCAAGCTTAAAAAAAAAAAAACCCTGCACCCACTTTCAAGATAAATTTGTAAATGTTTTGGTAGAAAAATTCCCGGTCGAAGGCCGATTCCTTCTGAAAATACAGGCTCGCTATCGCTCGCCAGGAAAAAATTGACCCCTAAATGGCACGAATTATAACGTCTAAGTATCGACTAAGAAATGGGGCGAAAGGTCTCAAAATCTATCTATCTATCTATCTATTGCCTGACGCCGTGATCCCCGAAGGGGTGGCCACGAACGAACCGCCCCCATGCACCTCTGTCCCCAGTCAGTCGACGCCCCTCCCCCCAACCAGCACCACCTTCGTTCATGTACTTCCTCACTCCATCCTTCCACCTCATATTCGGTCTACCTCTCCCCCTCTGTCCCTCCACCTCGCTCTCATACACCCTCTTAGTCATTCTCTCGCTTTCCATACGTTCCATATGGCCGAACCATCTCAAGTTGTTCCTTTTCACACTTTCCAGCACATCTACCTCCACACCACACCTCCTTCTTACTTCCTCATTAGTCTGTCTATCCCTCCATGTAACTCCGCACGCACTCCTTAAGTAATTCATTTCCACTGCTCTCACTCTTGGTCTGAGTCTCTCAACCAACGTCCATGCTTCGCTTCCGTAAGTCAGTGTCGGGATTACCACACTGTCATGCAAGGACTTCTTCACTTCCATACTGACCACCCTATTTCTTGTTACTGCTTTTAGCGTTCCTACAACCCTCTTCCCCTGTTGTACCCTCTCCCGCACCTCTTCATCCATAGTCCCATCTTTACTCAACACACTGCCCAGATACTTAAAAGAGTTGACGATCTCCATAGCCTGACCGTTCAGCTTCACCTCACACTCTGTGACTTCACCCCTTTCGAAGACCATAACCTTGCTCTTCCCCGTATTTACCTTCAAATTCCGTTTTTCGCACACTGTTCCAAACTCATTTACCAGACCCTGCAACTCCCATTCATTATCACTCATCAGAACTGTATCATCCGCAAACAGCAGTATAGGTAGCTTCCACTCAATTCCCTCCCTTTTCAGCGATACACCAACATCCACTGCTCTTGATAGTATTTCTTTCATAACTCCATCCATATATACAGTAAACAACCACGGGGACATCACACACCCCTGTTTCAAACCAACATTCAGGTCAAAGAACTCACTCTGCTCACTCTCCACACGTACTGCCGCCTTTGCACCCTCATACATGCTCTTCACTGCTTTCAGCAACTTGCCCTCTACTCCGTATATTCTAAGTACTTTCCACAAACCTTCTCTATCCACTCTGTCATAGGCCTTCTCCAAGTCCATAAAGGCAACATACACCTTTTGTTTCTTCTCCAGATACTTCTCCACAACACAATTCAGGGTAAAAATCTGATCTACACATCCTCTTCCCTTCCTAAAACCTCCCTGCTCGTCGCCTATCCATTTCTCCGTTCTCACTCTCACTCTCTCAATCACTACCCTACTGTATACCTTCCCTACTACGCTTAGAAGACATATTCCTCGGTGGTTACCACACACTCCTCTTTCCCCTTTGCCCTTATATAGGGGGACTATTATGCCAGTCTTCCAGTCATCGGGTGCACTCCCCTTCTCCCATGCTAGTTTGCACATTTTCCATACCCATTCTATCACTATCTCACCACCATACCTCAACATTTCCCCACACACTCCATCTGTTCCTGGTGCTTTCCCCAACTTCACTCTTTTCATGGCTTCCCACACTTCTGACCTCCTGATCCCCACCTCCTCCTCCACTACTTCTCTTCTTCTCCCTCCCATACCATATCCAGCTATGTTTGCTGGCTCTTCATTCCTTTCATTTAGCAACTCACTGAAGTACTCCCTCCATCTTTCGACGCTCTCTTGCTTCTCGGCTAGCATTCTCCCATTCTTATCTTTCACACCCTTACTGTTTCCCTTGCTACCTTCCCTAACTTTCTTGACTTCTTTCCAGAACAGTTTCTTACTCTCCCTCCATTTTACACTCAGATTCCTTCCAAATTCCTCATCTACTCTTCTCTTACTTTCCTTCACTACTCTCTTCACCACCCTCTTACTCTCCACGTACCTCGCTCGTTTCTGTCTCTCGGAATCTTCATTCCCTCTGCTACCCAACCACTCTCTATATGCTTTCTTCTTTTCTTCCACAGCTATTCGTACCTCTTCTGTCCACCATGCTGTACCTTTCACTCCCCTCCCTCTTCTCCTCACTCCACACACCTCCTCACATGCTGCACAGATCTCATCCTTAAACACCTTGCTCATCTCCTCCACTTCCTCCATAACTTCCAGGTCGAACCCACCTAGTCGTCTTTCCACTGCTCTCCTGTACTCCTCCCTGATTTCCTCCTCCTGCAATGGGCTAATGGGCTGAACGTCTTAAAATATCAACACTAATATGCTAAACATGAGGGAGAAGGGGGTCCAATAAAAGCGAGTACTATCCCCTTGAGAGGAGGTTTATGAATTATCTGGACACCAATCTCCCTCATGTTTAGCCCTATTAGATTATATTTGATGACGTTCGCCTCATTTGTTTGGCGATTTTCAGACCTTTCGTCCCATATATTCGTCAATATTAAGAACGTTCGTGCAATTTAGGTGTCGAATTTTATCCTGGCGAGCAATAGAAAGCCTGAGTTTTGGAAGGTACTGGACCCAGATTCACTAACGGTCGTAGCGTGCGATGTCGTACAGCAACCTACGATCGTTCCTAAGGGAGTGCGGAAGGTGTATTCACGAACGCATCGTTGAGCTCCCTTACGGCTCCCTTTCGGTTATTTTCACCGAGGCTTCTCTTGACCAATCAGGCGCTTGGCCTTTGTAAATAAACAATATGTCACCCACATGACTGAAGCGCCAAGAAGAACCTAATATACTTTAATTTATGAGCTTGTCATTGTTTAGCATGGCTAATTCGATCCACCACAGCCAGCAGGAAGAAGAATAGAGTATCTTGTGAATTGATGATAAGAAATTAGCCTAGCTAGGCTACAGGGAAGCCTGTTAGTGGCCTAAGTTAAAGGATTTTCGACGGATTGATCATTGATAATCATATGTTAGGCTAGTTGGGAGTGTATTATTTATACTTTAACCTCAGTATATTGTTCTACTTTACCATGTCTACACCTAGACAGGGCGAGCCAAACCAAAATGCCAGACTATACTATGTCTATGCCTACAAAGGCAGTTCTAGCCAAGCCAAAATGCCAGACTTAGCCTAGGCCTAATTTTTCAAAATAGGTCTAGGCTAGGGTAATTTTTTTGTATCCACAACACCTCAAGGCCTATCTACCTTTTCAAAATAGGCCTAGCATAGGCCTCCTCAATCTATTATCCAACAGTTGGCCATGGGAAATAATGATAGGTTGAGGGGGGCTTTGTCCCCCTCACCTCCCATGACTTAGTGCCATCATCAAATATATTACCAGCATGGGACTAATAATAGCTAGTTAACAATGAGGACGGTATGCCTGCAAACACCATCTTAACCTGCTAGGCTTCTACTTTACCATGCTTAGGCTACACCAAGCTAGGCATTGCTAGCCTAACCAAAATACCATACGTAGGCCTAACTTTTCTAGCCTAAATAGCCCTAACTTTTTCAAAATAAACCTAGGTTATAGCCTAGGCTAGGCTATACAAAAATATTCACAACACCATATAGGCTAGCCTATTAATTTTTGTTTAGACTATGCCTAGGGTAATTCTTTTCATCATTTTGTTCCTGTGATACTTTCAAATTTGTTGAGGAAATAGGCTACCCTAATCTAACCCAGCTAGGCATTGCTAGCCTAACCAAAATACCATACATAGGCCTAACTTGTCTAGCCTAAATAGCCCTAACTTTTTTCAAAATAAACCTAGGTTATAGCCTAGGCTAGGCTAAACAAAATTATTCACACAGCGTTTATTATTTATTCATTTTTTAGGCTAGGCCTAGGGTAATTCTTTTCATCATTTTGTTCCTGTGATACTTTCAAATTTGTTGAGGAATAGGCTACCCTAATCTAACTCAGAGGTGGTGGGGAGTTGGAATGCAACATTTCCGCAATAAATGAGGGTTAAAATCTACTAATGGTAGGCTACGTGTTGTCGCAGCACATGAATTTGTGCATCAATTAACCTTGACTAGGTCTAGGCTGGCATATGGAGGCTATTCATAGCTTAATTCGGCCTGTCATAAGACATTAAGGATACAAATATATTCATACTTTGTATTAAATGCCTTAATGGTGTTGTAAACACAAGTTAACAATCATATTGCGCTATTATTGCCTCAATAATGACTTAGTGTGTCATAAAGAGCTATACTGCAGACGAATTTGTTATGGTCGCGGGTTGTGTTATCGATATTTGTGTACCTATATCCGGGTCAAATTCATGTAAGGGTGGTCTGGACCACCCTTTGCGAAAGGCGATTTTAGGAGCTTCCTACGATCAAAGATGGCCGCTACGACGGTTCGTGAATACCAGCGTTGAGACGTAAGGGAACGGTAAGGGAGTTTTCGGATCGTACGACCGTTAGTGAATCTGGGTCCTGGCCTCCGGGCGGCATATTTACCAAGTCGAGACTGGTAGATGCCAAAGGGTAAATTAGGACCAATCACAGCTCGAGTTTACCCTAGGATGACTATTACCAAGTCACAAGACTAACTTCAACCATGCATATAACCCTGGACAGCCAACATTGTAGCACTAAGTTATGAAAATATAACTACAAAGAAATAGGAATTTCTTATAATAATGCCCTCGGTACTTTAAATTATGCAAATAAATATATCCCATTTTGTTTTACGATAGTAAGAGTTAAAGCGTATCTGGCAACAGTGTTTAGTCCCAGTATAGCGATCATTCGGCATTCAGTGTATTCGCCTTAATACTATATATCCTATTATAATAGATACCTATTACTATCTCAATATAATAAACCATAGACAATGCCATTACATATTATTTGAATATGATATAAAGTTCTCCACTATATGATAAGCATGAACAGTCATGACAGAACCGAAATATTATCTATTGACTTTAGTGCACAGCGAAGGTTTTGGTTCTACTGTAATGACTCCTGACTTGTCGACGAGTTCATTTGGCTTAAATAATAATTATAATTTATTCCAAATATAAAAATATAATAGGCCTACACTTGAATAAGTCAATTCTACATATAATTTAGTCCATAACACTATTTACGATAAATATAAGCTAGGTTAAGTATGGATTAATAACGTAACAGTTCTGTAGTTCGAAATTCATTGTATTGATTGATTGATTGACTATATTTATTAAGAGTTACATACACCCTGATAGGGACAGAAAGTCGGCGTATTTGTTAAAAGCACCCCAATACAGCATGATCACTCCCACAGGGATAACCCATGGGATAACCTACACAATTTTAGCTAACTTATTTCCAGCAGGGACCCTGTTGTGAGGTAAGAATGAGAAGTCTACAAGGGAGTCGGACAAACTACAGTAGAAAGTGAAACTCCACCACATTTTAGACCTCCTGTACCATCTCAATGAAAGATCTAATAATAAATATCCTAGTAATAACCTACGAAGACAAATACCGTGCAACAATTAATTACTTAAAATATAGTAGTATACAAAATCAGTTATTTCTACATGCAGAGAATATTATTTGGTGGCCTATTACATGTTGCAAAGAATATTTTATGGCCTAGGCCTATTACATGTTGCGAAGAACATTTTAGGGCGTATTACATGTTGCGAAGTATATTTTATGGCCTATTACATGTTGCGAAATATATTTTGTGGCCTATTACATGTTGCGAAGATCATTTTATGGCCTATTACATGTTGCAAAGAATATTTTATGGCCTATTACATGTTGCGAAGAACATTTTATAGCCTATTAGCCTACATGTTGCGAAGTACATTTTGTGGCCTATTAGATGTTGCGAAGTATATTTATGGCCTATTACATGTTGCGAAGTATATTTTGTAGCCTATTACAAGTTGCGAAGTATATTTTGTGGCCTATTACATGCTGCGAAGAATATTGTTTGGCCTATTACATCTTGCGAATAATATTTGTTTGCCTAACACATGCCGTGAAGAATATTTGGTGGCCTGACACATGCCGTTAACAGTATTTGGGAGTTAGGCCACCTGGGGCTATTAACGGCATGTGTTAGGCCACCAAAAGTTATTCGCAGCATGGGTTAGGCCACTATATATTCTTCACAGCATGTGTTAGGCCACCATATATTATTTATGGCATATATTAGGCCACCATATATTATTCGCGGCAAGTGTTAGGCTACCAAATATTCTTTGCAGCATGTAATAGGCCATAAATATTCTTCACGGCATATAATAGGCCAAAAAATATTATGTGCAGCATGTAATAGGCCACAAAATATTCTTCGCAACATGTAATAGGCCATGAATATTCTTCGCAACATGTAATAAGCCACAAAATATACTTTGCAACATGTAATAGGCCATAAAATGTTCTTCGCAACATGTAATAGGCCACAAAATATATTTTGCAACATGTAATAGGCCACACAATATTTGCAACATGTAATAGGCCACATACTATACTTTGCAACATGTAATAGGCCACAAAATTTACTTCGCAACATGTAATAGGCCACAAAATATACTTTGCAACATGTAATAGGCCACAAAATATACTTCACAACTTTTAATAGGCCACAAAATATACTTCGCACTAGGTATTAGGCCATTTACATGTTGCGAAGAATATTTATGGCCTATTACATGTTGCGAAGAATATTTATGGCCTATTACATGCTGCAAAGAATATTTATAGCCTATTACATGTTGCGAAGAATATTTATGGCCTATTACATGTTGCGAAGAATATTTATATCCTATTACATGTTGCGAAGAATATTTATGGCCTATTACATGCTGCAAAGAATATTTTGTGGCCTATTACATGCCGCAAAGAATATTTATGGCCTATTACATGTTGCAAAGAATATTTTATGGCCTATTACATGTTGCGAAGAATATTTATGGCCTATTACATGCTGCAAAGAATGTTTTATGGCCTATTACATGTTGCGAAGAACATTTTATGGCCTACTACATGTTGCGAAGTATATTTTGGGGGCTATTACATGTTGCGAAGTATATTTTGTGGCCTATTACATGTTGCGAAGTATATTTTGTGGCCTATTACATGTTGCGAAGTATATTTTGTGGCCTATTAAAAGTTGCGAAGTATATTTTGTGGCCCATTACATGTTGCAAAGTATATTTTGTGGCCTATTACATGTTGCGAAGTATATTTTGTGGCCTATTACATGTTGCAAAATATTTTTTTTGGCCTATTATACTGTATGCCGCGAAGAATATTTATGGCCTATTACATGCTGCAAAGAATATTTGGTAGCCTAACACATGCCGCGAATAATATATGGTGGCCTAATATATGCCATAAATAATATATGGTGGCCTAACACATGCTGTGAAGAATATATAGTTGCCTAACCCATGCTGCGAATAACTTTTGGTGGCCTAACACATGCTGTTAATAACCCTAGGTGGCCTAACTCCCAAATACTGTTAACGGCATGTGTCAGGCCACCAAATATTCTTCACGGCATGTGTTAGGCCAACAAATATTATTCGCAACATGTAATAGGACAAAAAATATTCTTTGCAGCATGTAATAGGCCATAAATATTCTTCACGGCATATAATAGGCCAAAAAATATTATGCGCAGCATGTAATAGGCCACAAAATATTCTTCGCAACATGTAATAGGCCACAAAATATACTTCGCAACTTGTGATAGGCCATAAATATTCTTCGCAACATGTAATAAGCCACAAAATATACTTCGCAACATGTAATAGGCCATAAAATGTTCTTCGCAACATGTAATAGGCCACAACATATATTTCGCAACATGTAATAGGCCACAAACTATACTTCGCAACATGTAATAGGCCCTAAAATGTTCTTCGCAACATGTAATAGGCCACAAAATATATTTCGCAACATGTAATAGGCCACAAAATATACTTCACAACATGTAATAGGCCATAAAATGTTCATTGCAACATGTAATAGGCCACAAAATATATTTCGCAACATGTAATAGGCCACAAAATATACTTCGCAACATGTAATAGGCCATAAAATGTTCTTCGCAACATGTAATAGGCCTAGGCCATAAAATACTCTTTGCAACATGTAATAGGCCACCAAATAATATTCTCTGCATGTAGAAATAACTGATTTTGTATACTACTATATTTTAAGTAATTAATTGTTGCACGGTGTTTGTCGGTAAGATTTTACGGTGTGACATTTACAAGCCCCATCGATGTTTGTGTAGCCTATAGGTATGTTATATAATAGTCTTCAGTCCTATATATGTCCTTCCCTTCGCAAATGTATTATAAGGGAGATATAGGGTAAAACACAGTCTTGTCTGCATAATGACAAGTCCTGTTTTACGGGATTTCTGCTTTATAGATTTTTTTTCCCCTCCTACCTTACTCGGGGTACCTTACAGTTGCGCGATCCAGTGCTGCTTTGGTAATTGCGTACATTTTATTTTCCCTCCCCTATAACATTTTCAGAGTCCCCACTGCACAAAGCCACTGTCACTTTGTTTATGTTCTCTCTGCCGGATTACACTTTTCCCGCAACAAATACTAGTTTTATGTTTTGTTTTTTTAATTTTTTAGCCAATCACAATTGACCTTTTACCTTAAGCAAATATGACGTCACTACATTTTAATTTTCTTCTTTAATTACACATGCATTCAGTTATTATTCTACATTTTTTAAACTTCCAATTCTTTTCCTATAATTTTCATGTCTTATTTTGTCATCTTTCTATATTTTATTATCTTAAATATCTATTTAGTCCTGCAGATTGATACCTAAGTCTACCATGTTCCATAATAACGTCAAATGATCAACCAATGGTAGTGGATTTCCCTGGGAAACCCCCCAATGACGTAACACCCCCTTATCCAATCATCTCTCACGCGCAAGTGCGCATATAGCCCACAATGCAATTTTTTGGAGAGGGAGGCCAACTTGCCGGTTCAGGTGTTCACTGTGCAATGGCAGCCATCTGTATTGCTTGTGCTCCGACACGCTCCTCGATTACAGAACTTACTCATTATAAAAACGAACCTGCAATTAAACTATTACAAGATTACGGTGTCCTCCCTACCTCTATAAGGTGTCCTAAGTGCGGTTCAAATTGTGTGAAACGAAAAGACACCAAACATAAAAATCAGTGGACCTGCAGCCACACTTTTTATTTAAAAAAAAAATAAGAAAAGGTGTGCGTGTGGTTACCAAGTGTCCTATTATAAAGGTAGTTGTCTGCAGGGCACTCAATTAGAACCGTGGCAAGTGGTAGGTTTTGTAAATTTTTGGTGCTATAAGGGTTTTAGACCTAGCGAGACTGCCTGGAATTTAAACATCACGCTCAAGACCAGTGTTAATTGGCGCAGTTTCTGTTGTGAGGTGACCAACTATTGGTTCGATCATCAAGAACCAATTGGTGGTCCGGGGATAGTCATTGAGATCGACGAAACTTTTGTGGTGAAAGCCAAATTCAACGTCGGTCGCCACCCCACTCAGTACTGGATTTTCGGGGGCAATGAACGGCTGTCAAATTTATTTTTTATTGTCCCTTTAATTGGCGACGTCTCCCAAGCTCTCTCACGTGATCGTCAAACTTTGTTCCCGATTATCAGCAAGTTTATCCGTTCCAATACTACCATCTATTCTGACTGTTGGCGGGCCTACACTACTTTGGACCAGGAGGGATACAACCACTTCAAGATCAACCACAGCCTCAACTTTCTAGATCCACACAACCCTTTAATTCACACACAAACTGTGGAAAGGCTGTGGAGGGATGTCAAGGAGTTTATAAAGAGGCCCGACATCACACCTCAATATCTAAAACAATACCTGGGACGCTACATCTTCCTCAAAAAATATGGACATAGAGCATTCCATCATTTCCTGAGAGAAGCTGCTAATTTATACCCACCACTCTCCGACCAGCCTGACCGGATACCTCAGCCACCAGACCCCTACCTTGACGACACTGACAGCGACTCCGACGCCGCAGACGACCCACAGCCACCTCTGCATCGCGAGCCACCACAGAACACTGACCCACCAGAGGACGCCGACCCAGAACAACACCACCCAGACGAGCCCACGGACGAGCCTTCCACTTCTCGCCAGAGTCGAAGTTCTCACGCTTCCCATCACCCGTTAGTCGATGGACCGTTAGTCGATGAAAATGGAGAATACACCAAAGACGAAGAACAAATGAGTAATGCCCTCAATACCTTCTTTGCATCAGTTTTTACAACAGAAGACCTCAGTGATATCCCTACACCATCGCCGATTCAGATTGATAATTTAGATGTTCTAAGCAATATCACCGTTACAGAGAGAGAAGTATTGAATTGTTTAGATAAACTCAAGGTAAATAAAACGCCAGGACCTGATACAATCTCGCCTAGAGTTCTAAAGGAAGCTAAGGATGAGCTCTCTAAACCACTGACATTACTATTCAATAAATCCTTGCAGTCTGGAACTATGCCTGATCAGTGGAAGCTAGCCAACGTAACACCGATATTCAAAAAAGGCAGCAAATCCCTACCCAGTAACTATCGTCCAATTAGCTTAACCTCAGTTGTATGTAAAATGCTAGAAACGGTCATACGAGACAGACTCGTAAATCACTTAGAGGAAAATAACATACTTAAAGATACTCAACACGGCTTTCGTAAAAAACGTTCCTGTTTAACAAACCTCTTAGACTTCTTCCACGATATCCTCAACCTCTACGATGAGAGTAAAGCTGTAGATATTATATACCTTGATTTTCAAAAGGCCTTTGACAAAGTTCCCCACAAACGTTTACTGCTAAAACTAAAAAGCGCATGGAATACAAGACGGTGTGTTGAAATGGATAGAAAATTGGCTCAGCGACAGAAAGCAAAGAGTAGTCATAAACGGTAAGGCATCAAAATGGACCAATGTAAGTAGCGGGGTACCCCAGGGATCGGTACTAGGACCAATTCTCTTTCTAATTTACATCAACGACATAGATGAGGGTCTCACCTGTACAATCTCAAAATTTGCTGACGATACAAAAAATTGCAAATAGCGTACTCTCAAAAGAACAAGTTGACGATATGCAACACAATCTAGATAAATTGTCATGTTGGGCCCAAATTTGGCAAATGAGTTTCAATGCGGATAAATGTAAAGTACTACATATCGGATACCTAAATGAGAAAGCAAACTATTCGATGAATGGCACTCAGCTTAAGAATGTAAACAGAGAAACCGATCTGGGAGTAACAATATCGAGTAACCTAAAACCGAGTCAACAATGTTCAGAAGTTGTTAAGAAGGCAAACAAAATAATTGGCTTTATAGGCAGGTCATTTGAGCATAAATCCAAAGAAGTTATCCTAACCCTTTACAATTCATTAGTCCGCCCTCTTCTGGAATACTGCGTTCAATCCTGGTGCCCTTATTACCAAAAAGATATAAACAAGCTAGAACGAGTTCAACGTAGAGTTACCAAAATGATACCTAGCCTAAAGAACAAACCATACGAAGAGCGTCTTAGAGAATTAAATCTATTTCCTTTAACCCAGCGCAGATTAAGAGGTGACTTAATTCAAGTGTTCAAAATCATCAAAGGCATCGACAATATGAACTGTAGTAAGTACTTCACTATCGACCAATCTAATTACACGCGGGGAAACGGTTGCAAAATTATTGGTAAATCTTTTAACTCACACGAATCTAAGAATTTCTTCTTCAATCGAGTTGTCAACTTGTGGAATGGGCTTCCCCGAAACGTTATAGACTGCATCACCGTTGATTCATTTAAACTCCGCCTAGACAAATATCTCGCATCAAACCCGCGACTGACTGCGTTTGTAAATGAATAACTTTATTTTATCCCCCCCTCAGTTACTAACCCATCTGTCCCCTACTAACTTCCTAATCCTGCCACGGACATTAGTTCCAGGGCAGTATTTCCCTTTCCAATGTTCCCTTACCCACTCTAAACCACTGTTTGGACACTTGATCCTCAGTGTTTTGGAGGACAAGCAACCTAGAAGGGTCACTAGATCTGTTGTTGCTTGATTTCCTTTGTACTCCTTTGTACACCCCAGCTCACTGCAATCTACTCCATCCACATCAAAATAACGTCAAGGTTTGTTTCTATCCACGTATTACTTTTAGGTTAGGTTAGGTTAGGTTAGGTTAAGTTAGGTTAGGTTTCTTAGTTAGGTTCATGACAAGGGATCAGCTGGTAGGTATGGGATAAACTAGGGACACATACTAGCTGGTAGGTAAGGGTTATTCTTGTATCCAACGTTCTA
>CM064544.1:26465563-26540563 GCA_032716605.1 Paralithodes platypus | reverse complement strand
CCAACCCAAGAATTGGCAAATTTTCTCAGTCTTTCTTCTACTCAACAAGTGACCTCTAGACCTCTTTCCCTCAATCAATCTTTCCCGCATCCTATGACTTAAACTGCTTTAAACTTCGTGTGTCCAGCCATTTTGACCCCTTGAATTCGGCCCTGTCACTCTTTCGGCTCCGGGGGAGACACTCGTTACAGGCAACTTGCCTTTTGTCTCCTTCATACACATAGGAAAATAAATTGCTCCTACCGCTTTTTAGTTATAGCGGATAGAGGTCGCGATGTTTGACGTACCTATAATTAATTGACTATACTGTAGGTGCTGTAATTGACTATACTGTAGGTGCTGTAATTGCAATAAGCATTACTTGAACTCTCAGTACAATTAAGGGGGCCCACCTCGCATTTTTTCTCTTTCTCTCCCTCTCTCTTTGGCTTGTATCCATTAGGCCCCACTCAGCCTACTGTTTTAAGACGTTTACCCCCATCCAGGTGTCAATATTTTCCTGGCGAGCGGGAGTGAGCCAGCATACAGTATATATATTTTTGTTGTGACAACAAGCTAAATTTGTACATTTTTCGATAGAAAAATTTCTCCGGCGAAGCCGGATTTCTCCATACAATGCTGGCGAGCGATAAGAAAGCGTCTTAATACAGTTGGCTGAATGGGGCCGAATGGATACAAGCTAAAGAGAGAGGAAGAGAAAGAGAAAACAAGCGAGGTGGGCTCCCTTAAAGCAAATAGCGTTTAGGATGACTAAGAACACGGTAAAACTACAGCCATTGCTGCCGACAATAACGCACAGGAAACATTAATAAAAAGTATACAAAATGTTTATATTACCAATGGGTATAATGGTTGTGATTTACCTTCCTATCCTAATATTAGATAGGCTTACTACTTCCATTGTACCTTTATAGGAATATAGTTTTATGGTCACATTAATTATCCTTTATATATATATTCTAAACTCGTAATCATATAGAGTCGGGACTGTTTACTAATGTAGGTCGGAATTATATTTTTTCATCAACCAACTTCACTTCTAAACTCAATTAATGAAATCAACAAATACATGTGGCACTCCAAGTACTCGAACCTAGGATACTCACACCTAAATTCCGCGCACTTATGCATTACTCAAGACAGTAAAAGAAATATGCACAAACCTACGATTTATTATGCAGTTTCGAATCCTGCATATTAATCTGAGCATGTACATATATTCCAACTGCACTATGGTAGCCTAATGTATAGACGAATGGAAGGAGTAATTAATGGGGCACTTAACCCTCGGGAAGGCCTCCATATAAATTGCTCCTGAACCAGAATGAATTATATATTTTTCACCAACCAACTTCACTTCTAAACTTAATGAAATCAACAAATATATGCGGCACTCTAAGGACTCGAATACCAGAATAACAACACGATGGAAGCTACCCCTCTTTACAATCATGGAAATGGCTGGCGAAATACAAGCCCTCTGATCTAGGTGTGTCTGTGTGTGTGTTCCCCTCTCTCTGTCTCTCTCACTTTTGTTTGAACCCCACCACTCTCTTGTGTCTTTCTTTACTCATTCTAGGTCTCTGCTTCTCTCTCTCTCTCTCTCTCTCTCTCTCTCTCTCTCTCTCTCTCTCTCTCTCTCTCTCTCTCTCTCTCTCTCTCTCTCTCTCTCTCTCTCTTTCTCTCTCTCTTGTCTCGCTCCCCTTCCCTTGCCCTCCAGCTCACTTTTTGTTTATTTTTATTTTTGTTTGCTCTCTTTGGTCTTTTTTTGTTTTCTCTCTCTCTCTCTCTCTCTCTCTCTCTCTCTCTCTCTCTCTCTCTCTCTCTCTCTCTCTCTCTCTCTCGGCGGGTTTGTGCTTTTTCTCAGATTCGCTTTGCTCTTTCTGTCACCGTCGCCGAAAGGGACAAGGTAGGTCAGCAGAGGCCCAGTTCACTACCGTTATTGTTGCTAAAAGGGACACATTTTACTCATGACGTTGGGTTCACTCGTGTTGT
Organism: Paralithodes platypus; assembly: GCA_032716605.1. Lineage (NCBI taxonomy): Eukaryota > Metazoa > Arthropoda > Malacostraca > Decapoda > Lithodidae > Paralithodes > Paralithodes platypus. Next base: position 26,538,568 of record CM064544.1, on the reverse strand, counting down.
AGTCGTATTTTAGTCTGGAAAAGGAATCAATATATCATAGAGAGAGAGGGGTATGTAAAGTTCATAGAAGAGAGGAAAGGGATAGTATTTAGCCGATCCTAATGAGCGTCTCTTTTCAGAGTGTCAACATAGGAAGTTAAAGTAATTAGAAACAATATGGAACAAGACTTCTCTGTAGGAGGATGTAGTATGGTGCACGCTGTAAAAACCGTGTAACCAACAACAGCAGTACAAGCCATAGTAACCGCCACCTGGATACCAGAACAACAAGGGCAAAAGAGACAGTCTTTTCATTCCATGACGCACCCTGGTTACCCGGAAGCCAACCAAACATGACGTGGTAACTATCCAGATGGTTATTGACAGTCCCCAAGAGAGACCTCACACTTAAGATGACCTTATAGGCCTCATAGCCAACAACCCAATTGTAACAGAGAAAAGACACTACCCAAGCCACCCAGACCAAGTAATCAAATGTACTAGTAGAATTCATATGTTTGGTCAAGATTGGTGGGGCGCTACCAGAAGTGAGCTTGACGCCACTAGAAGGGAACTTGACGACACCATAGGAAGGCGTTGTCGCTACCAGAAGAGAGCTTGTTGCCGCTAGAGGTGAACTTGATGACACCATAGGTACCCTTGAAGCTGCCCCAACAAAAACTAAACTCTGCAGCTACCAGATCCCCTGTTTAAGGAGACAGTCCGAGACTCTACCAGCAAGACTAAGATTAAAGGAGACCTTTTGTACCTCATCTCTGAACCCCAGAGGAAAATTGTTAGAACTATTGAAAGCTGTAACAATAAAATCCTGAATGCTGAAACTGCTATTGCTTTTAACCTCGTCTGTTTAAAAGAGAATCTATTACCTGGCTATACTAACATATAATTATATATATATATATATAATTATATATATATACTGTATATACCGGTATATATATATATATATATATATTCATTTATTTTTTAGTTTCCTCGCTAGACCTTCATCAAGCATTAAAAAAACATTCCCTAGACCACCTTTCAAGATAAATTTGTACATTTTTCGATAGAAAAATGCCCCGGCCCAACGCCGGTTTCTCTTAAAATTACAGGGTCGCTATCACTCGCCAGGAAAATCGACACCTAAATGTTACGAAATGTCCTGATAATGATATAGAAATGGAAATGCTGAGTGTGAATGGAATTTAACCCTCTAGAAAATCCCCAGGCCCAGTGGTGGTGCCTGGCGCGGGTTCGAACGAACCCTGGCTAGGGACCTCAGTAGGTTTTACCAGACTAGCGCAGTTTCGAACTCTGGCTAGGGACCTCAGTAGGTTTTACCAGACTCTCGATAGCAACCTTAGTTCTCCTTGAAAGAACCAAGTGATAGTCTCGTGGTGATTCACGTGGTGGGTTTATTAGACTTCGCCACCAACGACTATTTTACGCTATCCCAGACGTCAACTCGGGTAATTTTGTGGATGCGGGAATTTTGCGGGTACAGGGTATTATATAGCATCCTTCTTTAACAAGGCTAGTCCCTAGCCTCTTTTAACTCATAAGCTGCGCAGCTATGGTATTTGAAAGTACCCGCCATGCGAAGGTATTCTGATTCATTCCTGCCTAAATGGTTAATTTACCATATATATAATTGATACTTATCCATATGTGCCTATTTTACTGTTAATATGAACATATGAACATTGGAAAGCAAAAAAACAAGTGGTAACAGCAATTAGCTTGTGAAAATCGTATATTTTAGCCCCGCGGTCGTAATTTGACCTTGGCCGGCGAGAGAGAAACACCCTCACTCTCTCTTGTCTGGGATGGTACTGAGCATAAGGGGAGCTCTCATACTGGCTTAGAGGGTCGGAGATACACTCCTCTGTCAACCCCCCTCTCTCCCACCCGTCCTCGCACGAGAATACTCGATAAATATCGGGAATAATAGGAAAATACCTGATAATTGAGGAGGGGAAGGTGGGGGGGGGGGACATGTGTAGGAGTGGTAGCAAGTAATGGAGGGGAATTATCTCATCTATTCAAAAATTGCTTTGTTTTTAGTGCCACTTAGGTGTTTTAAAAGTTTTTTTCTAGGCCTTGGATCTTAAGAGTCTGGCCGCATTCGCCCAGTAGAACCTCTTAAGAGTCTGGCCGCAGTCCAGAGTTTAAGGTCGTAAGGTATCTTAGCCACATCACCTCATCAATCTCAATATTCTTAGGGTCTGCGTGATGGGTGCTCTACCTGATCACGTTCTGTGACTGCCACCAATGAAATGCTGGGTGTGAAGGGAATATTAACCCTCCCGAAAATCCCCAGGCCCAGTGGTGGTGCCTGGCACAGGTTCGAACCCTGGTTAGGGACCTCACTAGGTTTTACTAGACTGGTGCAGTTTCGAACTCTGGTTAGTGACCTGAGTAGGTTTTTACCAGACTCGCGCGCTAACCCACTGTACTACCACGGACGTACAATAGGATAGCAACCTTTGTTCTCCTTGAAAGAACCAAGTGATAGTCTTGTGGTGGTTCACGTGGTGGGTTTATTAAACTTCGCCACCAACGACTATTTTACGCTATCTCATAAAACTCGGGTAGTTTAGTGGTTGCGGGATTTTTGCGGGTACAGGGTATTACAGAAATGGGACAAAAGGTTTTATAATCGACAAACTAATAGGGCGAACGTCTTAAAATCTGAAAACTACTGGGGCTAAACAGGGGGACCAGAAAAAATAACCCATCCCTCCTTAAAACAACGATATCCGATATACAAAATAAATAGATTATAATTACGTCCATTTTACTAAGTCCCTGAAACATGATTAACCCTTTCACTACCGGGGAATGTCTGATGCTTTATTTCAGCCATGTTTAGACAATTGTATGCAGCTTAGGAAGGATCTGTGGTAGCTGAAAGAGTGAATTGAGATAGTCAGTAGCCTTTTCATTGCTACACGTCCGTTCTAAGCTGAATAAAATCGTATAATAATTGCCAGACTCTCTCTCATCTATATATATATATATATATATATATATATATATATATATATATAATGAATACCTTACTGAATTACGGTATAAAATGAAAAACTATCATAGTAAAGTACTGTAGTATTGAAGGTTGCAATTACTATCGAGTGCACTACCAGGTACTCATGCAGTCAATGCGGGTTATATTGCACAACATTAATATCTGGCCTTCATATATTTTAACCCTCTCGCTCACCGGACAGTATTTAATAAGGGGGGGGGGGGGGGATGGGCGTAATTCTTTGCTCATTTATGTATATTTTTTATATATATTTTTTGTTTCCTCAATAGACCTCCACCAAGCTTCAAAAAACACTCCCTTCAAGATAAATTTGTAAATTTTTCGGTAGAAAAATGTCGCGGCGAAAGACCGATTCCTCTTAAAATTATAGGCTCGCTATCGCTCGCCAGGAAATAATCGACACCTAAATGGCACCAAAGGTCTTAAAATTGACAATGATATGGGGCGAAAGCTGTTAAAATTGCCAAACTAATGGGCCGAACGTCTTAAAATCTGAAAACGAATGGGCCTAAAGATGAAGGAGAAGGGGGTCCAGAAAAACAAAACGAACCATCCTGCCTTAACCCTCTCGCTCACCGGACAGTATTTAATTAAGTTAATGGCTGTATTTGTCTTTCTCATTAACCTCTTCTGTACCGGCAACTTCTTTTTTATTTTATGCTGGTTACCTGTAGGTGATTTTCTTGAGCTTGCAATCAACCTCTAGGACTCTTAGGGGTCTTAACCCTTTGAGTACCAGCGACGTGTGTTATATTTTATTCTAGCTAAATTTAGACGATTTTATGAAGCTTAGGAGGGGCATATGGTAGCTAAAACGATTAATTGAGATACTCTGTAGCCTGAAAATGAATAGACGTCCTTCCTCAGCTGAATATAATCGCTTAATAGTTGCCAGAGTGTAAGGAAAAGGATGTCACTGGTAATGTATGGTCTTAATACGCTCTCACTAAACCCTCTGAAGATCATAGGTCCTTCTTAAACTGCATACAATCGTCTAATGTTAGCCAGAATCCAAGGTGAGAATGCGTCATGGTGCTGAGGGGGTTAAGGGGGTATCGCTTGGTTTTTGGTCTATATATATATTTATTTATTTATTTATTATTTAGTTTCCTCGCTAGACCTCCATCAAGCTTAGAAAAACACCCCCTAGATCCACTTTCAAGACAAAATTTTACATTTTTCGGCCAGGACGGTTCCTCCTAAATGTAGAGGCTTGCTATCGCTCGCCAGGAAAAAATCGACACATAAAGGACACGAAAAGTCTTAATATTGACTAAAACAAAAAAATATATAATTATACGAAAGGTCTCGAAATCGCCAAACTAACGTAACGAACGTCTTAAAACCTCAAAACTAGTATGCTAAACACGAGGGAGAAGGATGTCCATAAAAAAGCGAGTAGTACCCCCTTAAGAAAATTGTCTATCCCGCCACTTAAAATGTTTGGTGTCGCTCGTCTTTTTTACCCACAATTATCGCCTTAAGGGGAGATGGGCCGTTTTTCTGGTTCTCCTCCTCCCTCGTGCTTAGCCCCATCATTTTTGAGATTTTAAGACGTTTGCCCCATTAGTTTTGAGATTTTAAGACCTTTCGCCCCATTTTTTGTCAATATGAAGACCTTTCGTGCCCTTTAGGTGTCGATTTTTTTCTCCTGACGAGCGATAGCGAGCCTGTAACCGGAGGAACCGGCCTTCGGCCACGACATTTTTCTATCGAAAAATGTACGAATTAGTCTCGAAGGGGCGAATGGATGTTTTGTTTTAAGTTTGATGGAGGTCTAAGGAGGAAACTAAAATAAAAATAATAAAAATATGACAAATCGACCAAAAAAAAAATCTTCCCTCTTAACTGTATTTTACTATGCATCAGAAGATAATAAGGAAATCAATACTACAATATTACTGTAAGAAAAACTGTGAAACCTCTAAAGATTAGTGTGAAAAGGGAATATTGGGAATGTTTCCCAAATAATATGGTGATTTTCCGCACATAAACTCAAAATTATTTCCGAAGTTCATTCAATAACTATAAATGTTTGTAATATGAAATCATAAGTATTGTGTCCGCTCTTTTCGATGGTTCATTCATAAATGTCCTATCATCACTATTGGATTATATATAAATAATATAAAATTATAGTTTTTCGCTTATAGTAGGCTATAATGCAGTCGCTGGACCAAACATATTCACTCTCGGTCGGATATAGATCATTAGACTAATTTGTGTATACACTTTATTATACATACATAAATAATGAGGAAAGGCTATTTTATAATATTCAAGTAAAAATATATCAACACCAAATTATCATGATGAAAATGTATGCCCCAAAAACAAAATGTGTTCGTCTGTAATTTGACGGACAATTTCTAGAACAACTTCAGTGACAGCATGTCTTTTTAATAGTGCAGTAAATGTTTTTTTTTTTTTTTTCCATTGGTATCATCCGTATGTTTGTCCCATATATATTTGATTTTAAATTAATATTTTCATTCCCGTCATTCGAAGGGTAATCACTGTAAAATTTGGTTCACTCTATGCCCGCATTTCACCTCATCTCGTAAATTATGAAGCTATGAAATATATAATACAATTTATATGTAATCTAGTGATCATATTGCTGCCGACATAATCATTTTGATTAATATAAATGAAGCCCAGTAATTAATATTCTGCATTATAAACAACGTCCGCCGAGTAGCTTCCAGTACACTTGGTATTAATTACGCTCAGTGCTTAACTATGGTTTATTTTTGTATATATCACATAATTCAGCGAGTTATTTTGATACTATGGCGACGGTTATTTTGTTTGTTTTGTATTTTTTGAATTGTTATACAGGTTTTTATTTTTTCCCCTAGACCTCTATCAAACTTAAAAATAAAATAAAAAAATATATATATACTTTATATATATATATATATATTGTTACGTATCTTGATCCTCAAGTGGTTAACTTGATGAAACTAGATAGCACAGAGATATTATATATTAAGGTATCAGTCAGCTGAAGGCAAAACGAAAGTAAAATCTAATAAAATTAGTTCCTGTTGTTGCTTCCTTTCCTTTTGGATCTTAGGACTTCGTATCCTTTATTGACTGATACTCTTTAATTATGGAAAAATACTGAAACTAATTAAAGTCATGTAGTATTTATAAAGAATTATTATTTAACCGAAGCTTAGTAGGCTATGGTTATGAACCGAAAAAGTTATATCTAAAGAAGGACTATTAATTATATATCAAGTCTTGAAAGATAAATATTAAAGTAAGAATATTTCTGTCTCTTACCCTTTTTGAAATGAATAGATTGTTTTCTTATATGTCCTTTTATTTATATTTAATGTAGTTATTATTCTTGGTTCTTGTCTTACGTTAATAGTATTATATTATTATTATCAGGATTAATATCAAAGTCACATAAAAAGTTAGATATATATTTAATAATTAGATAAATGTATTTCTTAACCACGTAACATTGAGGTTTGATTATGAGTAAATTAAGTTACAGGATCGCTTCATAGATTCGATTCAGGTCTCACTCAAATAATATCAGAAGCAAAAATAATATTTTGAAGCTAAAAGAATTTTCTTCAGCTTAGGAAATCACTAGAAGTAACATTAAAACAGCCATGTTAGTCTAAGGCGATATTATTAATATGAGACAATAGTATCACCGTACTTGTTCTTACCAGCAATGTAAGCTTAATTTAAAAAAAAAAGAAAGAACTCGTAAGTATTAATATAAAACAATAGTATTACTTTTATCATAACCCAATTACTTAAAGAGTAGCTTTAGTCCACAAGTCAGTCAACTAAAATAGTTAAGTACATAATAGTAGCGTTAACGTTAATTCCCAATCACATATCTCACTAACCAACATACTGTAGGTGTTTACACCGAACACACTTAACACACACTTATATAATCTGACTGACAGTCACAATCCCATTATAATACTTCACCCCGTCTTCCTCCAGCTGCAAGTTCACCTTCCCAACTCCAAATGAGACTGATTTGAATGCCCACTTCTCGGGTCTTATATACTATGCAATGATGGTGTAGGAACAAATCAGGAGGCGGGGGATGGTGCGCGCCCCAATCACAGCTCCTCTAGTTGCGTAGCAGGTGCATGGTCCAATGGCGTCTCATGGCGTAGATCATCGTCATAGCGTCGGGTCATCGAAGTAGTTTGCAGGGTCCCATATGACGCACGCAGGTGTGAAGGCATGTTTGCTGGTATGCAGGCGAGCTAGTTTCCACTCCCTGGTCTGCTTCGCCGCCTGGGTAATTCGGCACTCCTTCAACTCTTAATTCTAACTCTTAAATAAACACATACAGGGCTCCGTATGTCAGAATATATATATATAAAACACCCCCAAGATCCCAACTTCGATAACAATTTGTACAGTTTTCAGTAGAAAAATGGCCCGGCCTTCCTAGTAGATTACAGGCTCGCTATCGCTCGCCAGGAAAATATCGACACCTAAATGGCACAAAAGGTCATATTATTGACCTTTGAAACCATATTGAAAGGTCTTAAAATCGTCACACTAATAGTGCCAACGTCTTAAAATCTCATAATTAATGGGGTTAATCATGAGGAAGAAGGGGGTCCAGAAAACCAAATACCTCCCCTTAACCCATTCAGTTCGGGTGACGTCCTTGTTTTATTATAGTCGTGCTACTATTAGAAGATTTTTTTCAACTTAAGATATACCTTTAGGAATGAAGGAGCTACAAACTCTCTCATTTCATACTCTGACCATCACAGATCCATCCTAAGCTGAGTAAAATCGTCTATGTTTATAGCCTACGTGAGTTGCAGTTGGGATGTGTGTACATGCTTAGATTGATATGCAGGATTCGAAGTTGCATAATAAATCGTAGGCAGTGTCCACCATTCTTTAACTGCCTTCGTGGTGTAATGCATAAGGTGTTGATATTCGGTGTGAGCGTCCTGGGTTCGAATCCACGGACTTCCACATGTGTTTGTAATATTTCATTAATCGATTTTAGGAGTAGAGTTGGTTGTTGGATAGAACATAATAATTAGTATTACATGTTATATTTGTAATAATGATTCCTATAATAATTAACAAATATAACATAATTAACCCCTTCAGTTTACCAGGACGCAATCTTTAATTTTATTAGTGGTATTATTATAGGATTGCATTTGGCTTAGGAAGGATCTGTGGGATCAAATAAGATCATATATCTCAACTAGAGGGGCACTATGGAGAGTGTGAGGTATGCGCTCTACCGATCGTTTCCTAAATTGAATAACTTCTTCCCTGGCGCATATTCTATCTACCCACCAACTTTAGTGAAAATATGTTCATAACTTTTTGAGATATCTTATTTACAGACAGACAAACGAACAAACAGACAAACGGAGGCACAAACATAACCTCTTGCCCAGTGGTGGGCACGGTTTCCGCTAATCAGCTAACATCTAATAGCGAAGCTAATTTTTTCGTTAGCTGGTTAGCTTTTAAGCTAACTTTGAAAATCGTTAGCGGACCGATTAGCTTCCGCTAAATTTACTACCGCTAACTGTAAGTCCGATAACGATAATGTGCATTCACTGGTAAAAAAAAAAAATAGTTTATTGGCCAAAACGTTTAGAGACCCTAAAATGTCACCTACTTATGTGAGTATTTGCAACATTCGTTCATTGAATTTGTGTTCAATATACAGTATATTTTATTTTGTTTATTTTGTATTTGTTTGTCCTTTTTCTTTGTTGCTGTAGTCTCTCTCCAGTGCCTCCAGGTGTTTTGTTTGGATTCATCTTGTTGGTGTTTCTGCACCCTGGTTGAAGTCTTCGGCATCTCCTATAATAATAATAGGTATACTCCTGTGTAGCGGAAGGACCTGGACATATATCTCAAGAATTTGGTAATGTTACAATATATGTTTACATTTTACATTCATAAATAGTCCACTAATATACTAAGTTAGGTTAGGTTAGGTTTTGGTTAGGTTAGGTTAAAGATATTGTTCAATGATTCTTAATAAATAGGCATCTGAAAAACAGTTCCTCCCGCTACACAGGATCATACTTTTTTTTTTTTTTTTTTTTCTATGTGATTGAGGGAGGCAAAAGGCATAACTGCCTATAGCGAGTGTCTCCCCGATAGTTGAAAGAGTGACAGGGCCAAAATCAAGGGACGTTCGAGCCAAAATGCCTGGACACACGGAGTTTGAAGCAATTTAAGTCATAGGAAGAGGGAAAGACTGATTCTGGGAGAGAGTTCCCGAGCTCAGCTGTTGAGTAGAAGAAAGTTTGAGAGTAATGTTTCACTCTTGGGTTGGAGAGTTGCACAGAGTAGGGGTGGGATTGAGTTGCAAGACGGGTACCACGTGCCCTACGTAAAGGAGGTGGTATGCACTGGGATTGCTCTGAGGAACACTGATTATTATAGAAGCGATAGAATAGCGAGAGAGATGCAACATTGCGGCGGAGAGAGAGAGATTGCAGAGAGTTGGTGAGTGGACGGGAGTTAATGATACGAAAGGCCTTCCTTTCAACTTTGTCTAGGAGAGTGGTGTGAGAGGATCCTCCCCACACATGTGAACAATACTCAATACAAGGGCGCACTATGCCCCTGTACAGAGCAAGAAGCTGTGCAGGGGAAAAGAACCCCCTAAGGCGGTTGAGCACACCCAGCTTCTGGGAGGCTGCCTTAGCAAGACTGGTAATATGGTCCTTCCAAATGAGAGCAGAAGAAAAAGAGACCAAGAATATTGAGAGAAGATGAAGGGTTGATTTTTGTATTGTTGAAGAATAAGGGATAGTCCGCTGGGAGATCCTGACGGGTAGATAGATGGAGAAATTGGGTTTTCGAAGCATTAAAGTTAACAAGGTTTTCTCTGCCCCAATTGGAAATAGTATTTAGATCAGAATTTAAGAGTTCTTATGGCTTCATTACGTTTATCGTTGAGGGATTGCTGGCTGGGGCGTTCTGAAAAACTAATGGACTAGTGTAAGGTTGAGTCGTCTGCGTATGAATGGATGGGAATTAAGGTACAGTTAAGGAGATCATTTATAAAAATTAGAAAGAGAATAGGAGATAGGTGTGACGCCTACCAGCGTTGGCAGAATCGCCTCCCGTTAGCCACTAGCGCTCTCCAGGGCACTGAAATGGGCTACAGTTATCAGAGAGTGTTATACTTTCTTTCTTGTGAATCGTCATGTCACAGGCAGTATAGAAGTGGTCTTTATTTTCGTCTGTGACAATGCATTATATTTTATATCATCAGTTATAAGTTTAATGTATAAGACTGAATGATACAGCTAGAGAGTGTGAGTGAGTAAGTGCAGGAGGCAGAGTGTTGTGCGCGTAGTGTTACGCGTTGTCTCGGTGACGTCATGCCACGGCCGGGCCCTCTGAGTGGCTGGCCGCTTTGCCGCCCTCCTGCCGCAGCAGGAGGTAGTCCCCCCGCACTCCTTGCTGCCTTTGTGCCTTCCTCGCTCAGAGCTTGCTTGACCAGCATAACCTTCACACCTCCCTTGCCATCTGTCCCCGACTTCCACCTATAGAACACTTTCTCTCTCTCTCAACTTCTTACCTCTTATTCTTCTAATCTATTTAACATCATAACTCCCCTTTGGTTCTGCACGATTTCATATATCGGCCATCGTATTATATGCTGAAACTCTCAGATATTTCATGTTTAGTTAGACATTTTGGAGGGGTTAACATTTTGTCTGTAGAGGTTCGACACACTCACGGTGTCTCCCTGCCTATTTCTTGGTTGTCTGCTGGGCTATTTAATGCTAGACTGGGGTGAGGCTATTGATGTTGTGATTTCCAATGTGTACCAGGTTTTGTTGAACTTGTACAATTGCAACGGATACGTGGGAAGCCTAGGTTGTCTTTCTGACTGTGTACCTTGTGAGTTTAGCACTGTGTTGCGAGTGAGGGCTTTTGCCTCTGCCACCCAACACTGTGCTAACTCGTTTTGCTTTGACTTGAAGAGGGTCGCCAGGAGAGAACCAGATACTAGCGATCTGGATCTCTCATGAGAGCACCCCGTCATTTAACGTAATTTGTCCGTACAGTCTTAAGGACCTCGCTAGGCTACGAGCCGCTTGCTCAGCCATTGTTTCCTAGCCTACGACATCCCAGCTAGACTTTATTCGCCTAGCAGACACCCGATTAGGATTATAAACTCTTATGTTATGTATGCAGCATATTTATTCACGTTGATTGTAAGCCTTGGTTGTTGTTGAGTTGCACACCTCGAGCAGGTTTTTGCATTGCCTGAGGAAGTACTTCTTTTGTTGTTGGAGATAATACTATTGCGCATTTATCGTTATTCCCGTGCCAGTTAACACTGTATGTCCCTACACTTGTCATATCTTGTTCCTGCTTTATATAACAGTTCAAAATCCGATTCGATCATCTTAAGCAGCATCAGACTTTCTTCAGAAGATTCCTGTTCGATGATTTAGGACTTTCATTCACTTTCTTTAATATAGGAGTGACAGATTATTATTGTTTAGAGTAACTTAATTATACCTTCTTCTTGTTTGCATTAAATCATTCCAGTGATTTAATTAAGCTCTCTATCTTTTTCCTTGTATACATTATTAACGTAATTGTATGTTGTAGTGATCAGGCTGTATCAGAGATCATCAGCCTGTTGTAGTAGTGCATTTATACCGAGTTAGAGGATACCCCGCTATCGCAGATTTAACTCTGGAGGGTATAAGTGTTTTTGTGTGCCGGCATTATAAGTTCGAGGGTTGGATCTAGTGTTACCGTTGTGGCTGTGTGCCTTTCTAGTCCAATGATTAAGAGCCCTTGTTTTATACGAGTCCCGGTCGTAACATAGGACAGAGCCCTGAGGAACACCGGAGTTTATAGGGTGAGGAAGTGAACAATGGCCGTCCACAACCGCGGCTATGGAACGGCCGGAAAGGAAATTAGAGACAAAGGCACAGATGGAGGGATAGAAACCGAAGGAGGGTAGTTTAGAAATTGAAGATTTATGCCAGACTCTATCGAAGGCTTTCGATATGTCTAGTGCAATAGAAAAAGTCTCACCGAAGTCCCGAAAGGAGGATGACCAAGAGTTAGTAAGATATGAAAGAAGATCACCAGTAGAGCGACCCTTAAGGATGATCTGAGAGCAGATTATGAGAAGAGAAATGCTTAAGAAATTTGGAAGCAAGAATAGTTTCAAAAACTTTAGAAAGACAAGAGATGAGAGCAATTGGACGATAGTTGGAGGGTTGAGAGCGGTCACCCTTCTTTGGGACAGGTTGAATGTGAGCAAACTTCCAGCATGAAGGGAAGACGTTAGAGGATAAAAAGAGACGAAAGAGTTTACCTAGGCAGGGAGTCAGCACGGAAGCACAGTTTTTGAGAACAATAGGAGGAACACCGTCCGGACTGTACGCCTTATTAGTGTTAAGCCCAGAGAGGGTAGAAAGTACATCTTTAGAAGAGATTAGGATATTAGGCATAAGTAAGAGAGAGGAGGGCGGAGAGGGAGGAATAGCACCGGAATCATCCAAGGTGGAGTTTCTAGCAAAAGTTTGAGCGAAGAGTTTAGCTTTGTCAGAGGAAGAAGTGATGGTTGTGCCATCAGAGTGGGAAAGGGGAGGGAAAGACGAGGAAGAGAAATTGTTGGAGAGGTTTTTGGCTAGATGCCATAAAGCTTGGGAAGAGCTAGAGTTGGATAGTTCAGTGCATTTATTATTGATGAAAGAGTGTTTGGCAAGTCGAAGAACAGATTTGGCTTGATTCCGGGCAGAAATATATGAAGAATGAGAGCCTTGAGTTTTAAGGCGTCGGTACCGTTTGAATGCTTCCTCCTTATTGCGGACAGCAGTAGAACAGGCGTGAGTAAACCAAGATTTTTTAGCATTAGTCTGAGAGAAAGAGAATGGAATGTATGCTTCCATGCCCGATAGGATTACCTCGGTAATGCGTTCAGCACTCTCCGAGGGTCCTCGGCCACGGAAGCAGAAATCATTCCATGGGAAATCAAAGAAGTACTGCCGGAGAGCCTCCTAGTCGGCAGCGCCAAAGTGCCACAAGCGCCGCCGGCTAGGAGGATCGGGTGGTCGTACTGGAGAGATAGGACAGGTGACAGAGTAAGTTTATGGTCGGAGGAGCCCAAAGGAGAGAACAGATCGACAGTATAAGAAGAAGGGTTAGAAGTTAGAAACAGGTCAAGAATGTTGGGCCGATCTCCGATGCGATCCGGGATACGGGTGGGTTGCTGAACTAACTGCTCTAGGTCATTTAGGATAGAAAAGACGTAGGCTTGTTCACCAGGTGGATCAGTAGTGTGAGAGGAGAGCCATTGGTGGTGGTGAACGTTGAAATCTCCTAAGATGGAGATTTCTGAGAAAGGAGAAATGGATAGAATGTGTTTCACTGTAGAGTTTAGATAGTCAAAGAATTTGGGAAAGTTGGTAGAGTTAGGGGAAAGATAGACAGCACAGAAATATTTAGTAAGAGAATGACAGGAAAGTTTGAGCCATAAAGTTGAGAATTCAGAGGAGTCAAAATCGGGAACACGAGAGCAAGTGAGTTTGTTGTGCACATATGCACAACATCCGCCTTTGGCTTTGAAACTAGGATAGATAAAGTAGGAGGATACAGAGAAGGGGCTGCTGGATGTTGCTACAGATACCTGAGTTTCGGTGAGGAAGAGAAGATCAGGTTTGTAGGAGGAGAGATGGTGCTCAACAGAGTGAAAGTTAGAGGAAAGTCCGCGAATGTTGCAGAAATTAATAGAAAGAGTAACAGGCCGAGGTCCAGGTAATTGTGTGGGGTCGTCAGGGGATGGTCGGTCGGGTGTGGGGGCATTTATGGTTTGCTTTGAATAGCCTACTGTTACTTTGGAATAGTTGTTATTGTTTTGACTACTGGCTGGTGAACTTTCCACTTAAGCACTAAGGTAATTTTATGATGTTTATATTATTTATGTTTTATATTGAAATACTGTAGGCTATCCTAAATATATCAACCCAACCTAACCTAGATTAACGTAACCTAACCAGATTAACCTAACTTATCCTTGCCAAACCTATTTTAATCTAACCTATCCAGATAAAATACCAAGATTAACAAGTCCATATCAAGTTTATGAAAATATATTCGTAATGCTTCATCAATTTTGAAACTTTTTAAGGGTGATCTGATTTGTGATTATTAGCGGAATAATCGGAATTGCATATTTACCCATTATATTTCGATTTTAAAATATGGCACTGATAAACAGGGCAATAAGGATGAGGGAAACTGAGGGGTAAAAGCAGTAAAAAACATAACATTAAATGAAAAACTGAAATTCAACCTAACCAACTAACCTAACCAGTGTGTCAAAACTCATAAGAAAGCCGATTCCATTCTGTTTAATCTAGATCAACCTAACCTAATCTAGATTACTCAATTTAAATTCAGAGGTAAGCGGGCATCATGGTGCTGCAGGGGTTAATCTTATTGATTTTGTTGTCCATCCCCATCTAAGTTTTCTAACTCAATAACAATATTTTCTATTCGACAGAAGTGTCGTTGATTGTAAGCTAATGCTTATTTCATTTGTTCATATAATTATTTATGTACAACAGGATGCACATGCACATTCATTAATCATCTGATCTTGGCATTCTATGATTCTTCTAGCCTATGTTTTGAAAAGCTGTGTCTAAGCAGTAAGCTACAACTACAACCTACTGCATATTATAGTTTTAGCTTTCTAGGTCTGTGTTTAAGGGTTTTAGAGGGAACAAATCAAACCAATGCTAAATTCATATGATAAAAGTTAGCTGTTAACTGTTATCGTTAGCTTCCGCTAATTTCTTCAGCAATTTAGCGATTTAGCGTTATCGAAGCTAACGTTTTAAGTTAGCTGATTAGCGGTTATCTCGGCTAACTTTTCGGTTAGCTGTGCCCACCACTGCCTCTTGCCAAAAGAGGGATTAAACCGATAAGTCCTAAAATCCCTTCCTAATTTGAATAAAATAATGGAACTGCAAGTATACTCCCCAGAAAGAGAGAGAGAGAGAGAGAGAGAGAGCGGCAGAGAGAGAGAGTACTTACAAATGTCCATACCAACAATAGGATTACTCCCGCATCGCCAAACATTATAGTTTACCCCATTACCCTCAACAACAACAACAACAACAACAACAACAGGCATTCAACATTTCAACACATCACCATAATAAATATATAAGTAAATATGTAAATGCTATCACAAACAAAAACGCACTTCAGTCTTAATCATAGACTGAACCCCAATAGCAGTGGATAATTTTGTTAAGGAGGGTCACCTTCTTTTTTTTATCTTTCTCCCCTTTTCTCTTGTTCTGTAGCTTGTATCCATTCGGCCCCATTCAGCCAACTGTTTTAAGACGTTTATCCCCATGCCAGGTGTCGATTTCTTCCTGCCGAGCGATAGCGAGCCAGCATTGTCTGGAGATATCCGGCTTCGCCGGAGACATTTTTCTATCGAAAAATGTACAAATTTAGCTTGCTGTCAAAACAAAATATATATATATGCTGGATCGCTACCGATCGCCAGGAAAATATTGACACCTGGATGAGGGTAAACTTCTTAAAACAGTAGGCTGCATGGGGCCGAATGGATACATGCCAAAGAGAGAGGGAGAGAAAGAGAGAAAAAAAAACGAGGTGGGCTCTCTCAATGAACCAGTGAAAAAGGTTCATATGGAGCAATTTGAAGCCTTATGAACCTGACGAACGAAAACAGTACTCCATTTTTGAATATACAGGGTTATTCAAAACTTTAGTGACAAAATTACAGGGTGAAGTCCTGACATGATATTAAACATATTTCCATATGGATTTTACCCAAAAATAAAAGGTTAATTACAGACATGAAAGCCAAATCCATTACCGTGGGCGAACGATCCAACACTTCAAAATCAACCCCGAACCCCCCCACATCACCCCCTATTCTCTCTCGGGTAGGTGAGGGAAGTTATTACAACGTATGAAGCAATGAACCCTTACCGATCCCGGGGTTCAAACAGATCCGTAGGCTTTGAATAGAAGCAAGGCAATCGGAGATGGCATACTGCGCCACACACCACACATGAACATCATTATGGAACCACTACCATCACACAGACAGACAGACAGACAGACACGGTAATTACAATACTACGCCACCCCTACGTATGGTTGGGCGGCGTTCGGTTTTAATGTGTACTTGTCCTTTCGTGAGTATACAAATTGAAGGGAGGAAGTGACGAAAACGGAAATTGATTCGAGGACAAGAACTAAAGGTATTGGGGAGGATAGGGGATACAGGAGGTTGATGATGGGGAGTAATGAAGGTAGTAAGATGGGGAGCCTGGAGGGGGGGAGGGGGAGAAGTGACAGAAAACGGGATATAAGAGAAGGGAATGAGAATGCTAATTAAGGAAGGTGGAAAATAAGCGAGTGAAAGGAAGGATGGAGAGAAGAAAGTAGGCATATGATAAGGGAAAAGGAAATAAACGCAGAGGAATACAAGTAGAGGATAGTGGGATGAAAGGATAGGGAAAGAGGGAAACCTAGTGGATGAGGAGAAAAGGAATAAGGCTTACGGGAGGGAGAGGAAGGGAAAGGGGTGCATGGGTGGGTGGGAGTGATGGAGCTACGGTGAGAGGGGGTGGGGGATATGGCAGCAAATAGGGGGTAAGGTGTAAGGATGAGAGGGGGGACTGGGGGGGTGAAAAGTAGGGAGTGGGGAGGGTAACGGAAGAAGGGGGAGGTAAGGGGGGAAACATGAACCACGCCTTGTTGCCAGACGTATGACTTAATCTTGCATTCATAGATACCCTAGAATCCATAAACATCCTATTCGAGCAATAACAATTAAATTGCTACCTTGTAAAGTTCATTCCTTGCACCTAATGAAGATAGATATGACGTGTTTGCTCTATTTAAAGTTAAGTTAAATAAGTTAAAGGTATCGTCTACTGTCAATTGTGTTACACCCTCTAGCCATAATGATGTACCGGTCAAGACACGTGCTTTAGGTATTGATAGTGGCTTCTGTGGCATGTGTGTTCTGTGGGTCTCATTTCAGCAGGATCTTCCAAAAAACAAGGTATCTCACGCTCTTTTAAAATATTAGTAATTACTAGATTGCTGGAAATATTGGAGTCGTTTGGGCAATTTTGTGCATTAGAGCAATTGGTGAGGGAAGAATGTAGTTGTGTTTGGTGATTTTTCAGGCCGATATTAGTTAATTAGACGGTTCGAGAGTTGATTAGTCATTTCGGTGTATTATTGACCTTCATCAGCTGCTCTCTCTCGCTCACTCTACCGTCACGCCGCGGTAGCATAAGGACGTGTAGGGTTGTCGGTGATGTTATATTTACTTTGTGCAAGTGCTTCTACCGTCAATGGGTGAACTTCTGGCGCGGGGACGGGCGGGCGAGGCAGCAGTGGTATCGTGTGAATAAGAATTGGTGGATTGGTAAGTTGTATTAGTTATGTATTGAAGGATTTTTCTAGGGGATTTTGGACAGTGAGCGGGTCCCCATATCTATCGTTGCTTCATGTTGCCTTCCATTGACCACCACACGGGCTGCTTCGTATGACGTGTATATTATAACTATGGAGAAGATATTGAAGGATTAAGTGTAATAGCGATTTATATGTGGTTATTTAAGAAGGGCATAGGGTGCTTGTTGTAATTACTGCAGTCACCCACGTATTATGTAGTGTTTCGGTATTGTTGTCTCGCTGTTCATAACTTATCAGCATTCACCCACATGTTTCTTATTGCTTCGATATCTGCATGTTAATTTCTAAGGGGTAGGTGTTATATATTTCTAAGGGGGTAGGTGTTATATATTTATGTATATATTTATGTAATTATTTATGTATTAATTCATTATTATCATGTTTTCCTCCCAAGGACTATATCAAGCTTAAAATAAACATCATCAAGATCCCCCTTCGAGATTAATTTGTACGTTTTTCGGTAGAAAAATTTCCTGGCCAGTTCCTCCAAAATTACAGGCTCTCTATCGCTCGCCAGGAAAAAAAACGACACCTAAATGGCACGGTAGGTCTAAATATTGACAAAGATATGGGACAAAGGGTCTTAAAATCGGCAATCCAATGGGCGAACGTCTTTAAAATCTCAAAACTAATGGGGATAAACATGAAGGAGAAGGGGGCCCAGAAAATGCAATTACCTCCCCCTTAAGTTACCGCATTCCTCCACATGTTCCATATTGTTTCGTTATTGATGTGTTGCTTTTCATAACTTACTGTATTAATCCTCCACGTGTTCCATATTGTTTCGTTATTGATGTGTTGCTTTTCATAACTTACCACATTTCTCCTTCACGTGTTCCATATTGTTTCGTTATTGATGTGTTGCTTTTCATAACTTACCACATTTCTCCTTCACGTGTTCCTTATTGTTTCGTTATTTCGTTATTGTTTCGTTATTTCGTTATTGTTTCGTTTGATAATTATCAGTACCCCAATCTACCGCGTATTTACTCTCGCTACTTTTGCATTACATCACTACCGGCAGGGTTTCAAACCAGGGCAATTTGTATGAAGAGTTGCATGAATATCAGAAGAAATACAAGAAAATTAACATGAACTAGCATTGTTTGGGCCATTTAATAACTTCCAAAGACATAATTTGAACTGTAAACCATAATTTAAGCTATATAATATTATGTGCTAGAATAATGACTAAAAATAATGGATTCGGCTATCGTTTGACACCCTGACTAACCTAACCTAGCCTAGCCTAACCTAACTTAACTTAACTTAACTTAACTTAACTTAACTTAACTTAACTTAACTTAACTTAACTTAACTTAACTTAACCTAATTTACCGGTATCATCCACGGGTTACGCTTTGCTTCCAGTACACTTGATATTAATGGCAGCCTACAATATACTCACTGCTTAACCATGGATTGTTTGAGATATATCTCATAATTCAGTGAGGTTTTACAATATTTACCCTTTCGGTTCGGGTGACGTCCTTTTTGTATTATTATCGTGCTACTACTAGAAGATGTATTCAACTTAGGATATACCTCTAGGAATGATAGAGCAACAAACTCTCTCAATGTATACTCTGACTACCACACATCCATCCTATTTGCTGGCACAAATCTTTAATTTCTAAACTACCCTCCTTCGGCTTCTATCCCTCCATCTGTGCCTTTGTCTCTAAATCTCTTTCCGGCCGTTCCATAGCTGCAGTTGTAGACGGCCATCGCTTATTTCCACGTCCTATCAACTGTGGTGTTCCTCAGGGTTCTGTCCTATCTCCCATTCTCTTTCTAATTTCCATAAATTATCTTCTCATCTGTACCTCCAGTCTCATCCATTCATATTCAGATGACTCTACCTTACACTACTCAATTAGTTTTCCTGAATGCCCCAGCCAACAGTCCCTCAAAAACAAATGTAATGAAGCCATGCAACACTTATCTTCTGATCTAACTACTATTTCCAATTGGGGCAGAGAAAACCTTGTTGCCTTTAATGCTTCCAAAACCTAATTCCTTCATCTTACTACCCGTCCGGAACTCCCAGAGGACTATCCCTTACACTTCAACAATACAAAAATCAATCCTTCATCTTCTCTCAATATTCTCGGTGTCTCTTTTTCTTCTGCTCTCACTTAGAAGGGCCATATTACCAGGCTTGCTAAGGCAGCCTCCCAGAAGCTGGGTGTGCTCAATTGCCTTAAAGGGTTCTTTACCTCTGCACAGGGGCACAGTGCCACCTTGTATTAAGTATTGGTCACATGTGTGGGAAGGATCCTCTCACACCGCACTCCTAGACAAAGTAGAAAGGAAAGCCTTTCGTATCATTAATTCCCATCCACTCACCAACTCTCTAAAATCTCTCTCTCCTCGCCGCAATGTTGCATCTCTCTCGCTACTACAATAATCAATGTTCCTCAGAGCTTTCTCAGTGTATACCACCTCCTCTATGTAGGGTATGTAGTACCCGTCTTGCAACAAAATCCCACCCCTACTCTGTGCAACTCTCCAACCCAAGAGTGAATCATTATTCTCAGTCTCTCTTCTATTCAACTGCTGAGCTCTGGAACTCTCTCCCAGAATCAGTCTTTCCCTCTTCCTATGACTTAAATTATTTCAAACTCCGTGTGTCAAAGCATTTTGGCTCGAACGTCCCTTGATTTTGGCCCTGTCACTCTTTCAACTCTGGGGGAGGCACTCGATACAGGCAGTTCTGCCTGCCTTTTGTTTCCCTCACTCACATAGAAAGAAAAAAATATATATATACTATATTATATACAGTATATATATATATATATATATATATATATATATATATATATAGAGAGAGAGAGAGAGAGAGAGAGAGAGAGATAGATAGATGAAGTCTAAAGTGCAGGAAGCCGGAAACAAAATATACTAATAAAATTCCTTGTGTTTTATGAAGAACGGATGTGTTCTAATTAAATGTGATTATGTATCACGGTGAGAAACATGTTATGCTCAAATATTACTACATTAATCTAATGTTTTAAGGGGGATCACCGGCTTTTTTGTATCTTTCTCTTTTTCTCTCTTTCCCTGGCTTGTATCCATTCGGCCCTATTCAGGCAACTGTTTTAAGACGTTTATCCCCATCCAGGTGTCGATTTCTTCCTGGCGAGCGATAGCAAGGCAGCATTGTATGGAGAAATTCGGCTTCGCCGGAGAAATTTTTCTATCGAAAAATGGATTTTTTTTTAGCTTGCTGTCAAAACAAAAATATATGCTGGCTCGCTACCGCTCGCCAGAAAAATATTGACACCTGGATGGGGGTAAACGTCTTAAAACAGTAGGCTAGTAAATGGGGCCGAATGGATACAAGCCAGAGAGAGAAAGAGAAACAGGGCGAGGTGGTCTCCCTTACACGTAACAGAAGCACTCTGATGTAAGAAGACTTTTTACCGAGAACAATTATTATGTGAACACTTTTAAGGGGGATAGACTAGTTTTTATGGCCCCCTTCTCCCTCATGTTTAGCCTAATTGGTTTTTAGATTTTAAGATGATAGGCCCATTCGTTTGGCGATTTTAAGACTACGCCCCATTTATTTGTTAATATTTAGAATTTTCGTGCCATTTAAGTGTACCGTAGATTTTATCTGGCGAGCGATAGCGAGCCTGTATTTTTTAGAGTAACCGGCCTCCGCCAGAGACATTTTTAGAGTAACCGGCCTCCGGCAGAGACATATTTCTACCTAAACATTTACAAATTATCTTGAAGGGGAGGTCTAGGGGGAGGTGTTTACAGTTTCATGGAAGTCTAGGATAGAAACTAAAACAAAATTATATATATACTGTATATATATACCGGTATATATATATACTGTATATACTGTATATACCGGTATATATATATATTTATTTATTTTTTATTTTATTTTTTTCTATGTGATTGACGGAGGCAAAAGGCAGAACTGCCTATAGCGGGTGCCTCCCCCATAGTTGAAAGAGTGACAGGGCCAAAATCAAGGGACGTTCAAGCCAAAATGCTTGGACACACGGAGTTTGAAGCAATTTAAGTCATAGGAAGAGGGAAAGACTGATTCTGGGAGAGAGTTCCAGAGCTCAGCTGTTGAGTAGAAGAAAGTTTGAGAGTAACGTTTCACTCTTGGGTTGGAGAGTTGCACAGAGTAGGGGTGGGATTGAGTTGCAAGATTGGTACCACGTGCCCTACGTAAAGGAGGTGGTATACACTGGGAAAGCTCTGAGGAACACTGATCATTATAGTAGTGATAGAATAGCGAGAGAGATGCAACATTGCGGCGGAGAGAGAGAGATTGCAGAGAATTGGTGAGTGGACGGGAGTTAATGATACGAAAGGCCTTCCTTTCAACTTTGTCTAGGAGAGCGGTGTGAGAGGAACCTCCCCACACATGTGAACAATACTCAATACAAGGACGCACTATGCCCCTGTACAGAGCAAGAAGCTGTGCAAGGGAAAAGAACCCCCTAAGGCGGTTGAGCACACCCAGCTTCTGGGAGGCTGCCTTAGCAAGACTGGTAATATGGTCCTTCCAACTGAGAGCAGAAGAAAAAGAGACACCAAGAATATTGAGAGAAGATGAAGGATTAATTTTTGTATTGTTGAAGAATAAGGGATAGTCCGCTGGGAGTTCCTTACGGGTAGATAGATGGAGAAATTGGGTTTTGGAAGCATTAAAGGTAACAAGGTTTTCTCTGCCCCAATTTGAGATAGTATTTAGATCAGAATTTAAGAGTTCTATGGCTTCATTACGTTTGTCGTTGAGGGATTCCTGGCTGGGACGTTCTGAAAAACTAATGGAGTAGTGTAAGGTTGAGTCGTCTGCGTATGAATGGATGGGAATTGAGTTACAGTTGAGGAGATCATTTATAAAAATTAGAAAGAGAATAGGAGATAGGACAGAGCCCTGAGGAACACCGGAGTTTATAGGGTGAGGAAGTGAACAATGGCCGTCCACAACCGCGGCTATGGAATGGCCGGAAAGGAAATTAGAGACAAAGGTACAGATGGAGGGATAGAAACCAAAGGAGGGTAGTTTAGAAATTAAAGATTTGTGCCAGACTCTATCGAAGGCTTTCGATATGTCTAGTGCAATAGAAAAAGACTCACCGTATTCCCGAAAGGAGGATGACCAAGAGTTAGTAAGATATGAAAGAAGATCACCAGTAGAGCGACCCTTAAGGAAGCCATACTGGCGATCTGAGAGCAGATTATGAGAAGAGAAATGCTTAAGAAATTTGTAAGCAAGAATAGTTTCAAAAACTTTAGAAAGACAAGAGATGAGAGCAATTGGATGATAGTTGGAGGGTTGAGAGCGGTCACCCTTCTTTGGGACAGGTTCAATGTGAGCAAATTTCCAGCATGAAGGGAAGACGTTAGAGGATAGACAGAGACAAAAGAGTTTGCCTAGGCAGGGAGTCAGCACGGAAGCACAGTTTTTTAGAACAACAGGAGGAACACCGTCCGGACCGTACGCCTTATTAGTATTAAGCCCAGAGAGGGTAGAAAGTACATCTTTAGAAGAGATTAGGATATTAGGCATAAGTAAGAGAGAGGAGGGTGGAGAGGGAGGAATAGCACCGGAATCATCCAAGGTGGAGTTTCTAGCAAAAGTTAAGAGCGAAGAGTTTAGCTTTGTCAGAGGAAGAAGTGATGGTTGTGCCATCAGAGTGGAAAAGGGGAGGGAAAGACGAGGAAGATAAATTGTTGGAGAGGTTATTGGCTAGATGCCAGAAAGCTTGGGAAGAGCTAGAGTTGGATATATATATATACTGTATATACTGTATATATACTGTATATATATACTGTATATATATACTGTATATATTGTATATAGAACACTAAGCAGATAAATACGCCCATATACCCTTAAGCATAAACAATTTAGCAAAGAAATAGATCTGAATAAATCATGAATTATTGTGACACGCTTAGCTTTTCAAATGTTAACATTGTATATATATTATATTTCCTGCATGAGATTATTTAACAATACAAGTATTTAAGGGGGTACTAATGGCTTTTTTTAACCCCCTTCTCCCTCATGTTTAGCATATTAGTTTTGAGGTTTTAAGACGTTCGTTCCGCTAGTTTGGCGATTATGAGACCTTTCGACTCAGTTTGTTTTCAATATTAAAACCTTTCATGCCCTTTAGGTGTCGATTTTTTGCTGGCGAGCGATAGCGAGCCTCTATTTTTAGAAGGAATCGGCCTTCGGCCGGGACATTTTTCTACCGAAAAATTTACAAATTTATCTTGAAAGGGGTTCTCGGGGGTGTTTTTCTAAGCTCGATGGAGGTCTAGCGAGGAAACTCAAAAATAAATTTAGTAAATAAATGCATAGACCAAAAACCAAGCACTACCCCTTTAAATCCTGCAATATATGTAAGCCCCAGACTCTTTTATTTTTGTTCTCTGGAGAATATTCACCTCATTCAGTATTTGCAAAAGCGCAGATTAAGGGGGGAATGGTTTATCAACTCTGCGTAAGCAGAGTGGTATCGCGCACTTTGATCACGCCCGTATACTGTCCACCAGCATTCGGCTTGTCTGTCGTCCGTTGTCGTCCGTCGTTGTCATACGTCTGTCTGTCCGATAACTCCTCCTAGACCGTTCGATAGATTTTCCCCAAATTGCACATATATATATATATTTGGTCAATGCGAATGTCGGTCAAAAAGAAATGTTCAATTTAACTTAAAGGTTAAGTTCAAAGGTCAAGCTTAAAAATAAGGTAAATATTGTATATATATACTGATAACCTTGATATCTCTTTGACTAAATTTTAGATAAATATTCTAAAGAGTAAGGTCAAAGGTCAAGGTCAGAGGTCAAAATATTTTGTTTACTAGTATTTCGTATACTAACTGTTAGATTCTCACTATGCTTACCATGTATATTCGGAATACCTAGACCTAGGTCATACAAGAAACTATACAATTCCATATGAAAGGTCAAGGCCACAAGTTAAGGTCAAATAAAAGGTCAATATGCTAATTTCTTTACTTTGCATGTAAACTTCACAAAATTTGGTGAGATAGTTGCACTTTAAATGAAGTGGAAGTGAAGTGGAAGGACAGAGAGGGAGAGGTAGACCGAGAGAGAGGTGAAAGGATGGAGTTAAGAAGTATATGCGTGAAAGCGGTGCTGGATGGGAGGAGGGGCGTCTACTAATTTTTTTTTTTATTTTTATTTTTTTTTTTATTAAGGTGACAGTTACAAAGTGGTGTACAATCTATCTTATTCTAGTTACATTGTAGTTTATCTTATTGTACCAGTACCTCCCTACAATCAACCTAGTTGTTCCCCAATTCGTCCCTCCGCCACGACCATTTCAAAGTCCAAGTCTCTCACTCTTGTCCTCTGTAGCGGGGAGGACCTTGTACCCTGAGACATAGGAGTGCAGACCTGAGAAGAGAAAGAGAGCCGGCATCTCATCCAAGTTATGACTTGGCTTCTATGCTGGCGCTTTTTCTCCGATATTTGTTCAGCTAATCTGGCATAGAAGACACTTGCAGAAGGTCCCATACCTCCCGACGATGAGAAGACCAGAGGAGTAAAGCTTCCTTGATCCCTGTTCAAAATTCTTTCTTCATAAGCGCGTTTTTTCTCACTTTCGTTTCTCAAGTATGCCGCCTTGTGGCCTCGCTCACGATATGTTTGTGCTCTTGGGTTGAAGATTCTGATGTCGAAAAAATCCCGTTGTCCCCTCGTCCAAAAACCTCGAGCACTTACGTCCACTCTTGCTTCATTTGAAGTATTTGCAGTATTGTGGGTCAAGCGCTGTCTGTCCATAGGCAGAAGTTCCGGTTCGATTCTGACATCATGGCACACCTCGTCCAGCATTTGTGCAGTGATGTCTCGTACTTCATCATGCCGGATACAGATGAATCCTCCTTTCTTACAGGTCATACAGTGGTCTGGGTTGTTTATTTCACCGCATGCACATTTCAGCGGCAGGTTCGAAACTGGCCACCCATACCTCAAGGCTACGGCATCATTGAATTCTTGTTTATTTAAGCTGAAGCCTTTCTCCTTTATTGGTAATGATGTGAGCCAATTTGAAGCCCCCGTGTCTTGTGCCATCTCAACTCTCATTTTCAGTTCTTCCCTACATCTGGTCTTAATTTGTTCTAGGCTATGTTTCTGTCTCTCTTCTCTGCTCTTTGTAATTTCCTGTCTTGCATTTCGTTGTTCCTCTTTGTCCACCTCATCATTTTCATTTTGCTCCCGTATTTTTTCTGTCAGAGACGTAGTAAGTTTAAGGGAATTTTGGTACTCATGTAGTGCCGCCTCCGGCACTATGATCCCCATACCTCCGAACCTTGGCGGAAGAGCTAATAGATCTCTTAGCTCTTGCGTGACGCCTTCCATCTCTGTTAAGGCCGGTATGAATGTTCCTCTGATTGCTTCTTCAAGCGGTTGGAGCATCTGTCTAATGCCAGGCACTGTTCTCATAAGAAAGGTCTATCTGTGCTTAACACCATATGTGAAGGCAGTATATGCAGCATGTGGTTCAGATTTCGCAATGTCTGCCAGGGTTTTCACTTCCTTTACCCACTCCGCTACCTTTTTTCGCACATAGTCTCTCTTGCATTCTTCTGTGCCTATTACTGCTGCCAAATGGCGTTGACCCTCCTTTGTAATCTTCACTCCTGTCCCATCAAAAGTCCGCACCACTTCTTCATACTTGTTTTCTTTCACTATTAGTACAGATTTACTAGCATTCGGATGGTACCCAATGACTTCGCCTACCGATTGTACTCTCCGCCACCATTCTTTGAGATCCCCTATTTTTCCTGCACCTGTGAGGTCATCTGCATACGCCACTTGTTTCACTCGGGTTACCTCATGTTTTATTTTCTGCTGCAGAATTGATAGTGCCAGTGCGTACATTGCCATTGCCACTGGATCTCCTTGCGTTGTTCCTTCATTTTATTTGAGAATTTTCATTTCTTCCTGCTTTGTGCTTCCAACTATATACAGGTTAGCTGGCTCCTTATAAGTATTTTCTATGTACTTTGCGATGCTCGGGCATTTGATCTTGATGTTGTGAATAGCTGCCTCCCTATTAATGGTGTTAAAGGCATTTGTTGCATCCACTAGCAGTACCGCTTCACAATCTTCCTCATGATACACCTTCCCCATTGCATGTATTGCTGCTTCTCCTCTGGCTTGCTGTCCTGCACATACTTGTAAGTTGCCCACTGCTCTTTGTACATCTTTTCCAAATACAGACATGATTGCTTTTCCTATAATCGTTCTAAGAACTTCCCCAACGCCTACTGGTCTAACTCCTGGATTCTTATTTAAAGGTATCAGGTGACATGCTGTCAGAGCTTCTATGTTCACGCATGGTGATGATGCAAGTTTCTTTGCCAGCATTGCTATTGCTTCACAAAGGTCACCCGCGGCTGAACCAAACTTGTTTTGACTTAGGAAGATCCTCCAAGTCTTAGCATCTACTCCTGATGGACCTGCTCCTCCCTGTGTTTTCAGCGCCTTTCTCCATATGAGGTCTCCAGTTATATTCTCATATATCACCGGGTCTGGAGGAACATATTCCCCGTCTAGTTTGGCCTCATCACTTGCTGGTTTTGCTTCTGGGTGTTTCTCCTTCAGCTGGTCCAAGATGCGTCGATTCACTTCGTGCACCCCACTTGAGGCTTCCCCAGTGACCATTCTGACTGCCTGTGCCACTTTACCAATCCTCATGCATTGTTTTACTGTGTTGCAGTATTGGTGTGTTACTTTGTCTTGAGTTGCTTTGGTTTGCATAGTGCAGTGGTCAGCAACCCTTACAGCTAGAAGAGCCATTGTTTTTAAGTTTCATAAACTATTTGTATTGTCAGAGCCGCAATACAAAAACATTGTCTCATCAACCGGAATCTACAGTACTTCAGAAATAAGAGAATATACCTTACTGTTGAACTAAATAAATTATAGTGATATTGTTCAATATACTGGTATTCACAAGCTTAGGAAAGACATGTCAAATTTCTAGAATCATAACGATTGATACCTATACATCTTTTCAAAGTCGAATACAACAAATCTAATGTTGCCTTCAATGTGTTATATGATGCCTTCATTTTGAAGGGAGAATTATAATTTCTGAAGCTTCTGGAGCCACACAAATGTCTTGAAAGAGCCGCATGCGGTTACTGAACCGCAGGTTGCCGACCCCTGGGCCATAGTGTTATGATTGTCTATCTATCTATCTATTGCAGGACGCTGTGATCCCGAAGGGGTGGACACGAACGAATCGCCCCCATGCACCTCTGTCCCCACTAACGCATGCGGCTCTTTCAAGACATTTGTGTGGCTCCAGAAGCTTCAGAAATTATAATTCTCCCTTCAAAATGAAGGCATCATATAACACATTGAAGGCAACATTAGATTTGTTGTATTCGACTTTGAAAAGATGTATAGGTATCAATCGTTATGATTCTAGAAATTTGACATGTCTTTCCTAAGCTTGTGAATACCAGTATATTGAACAATATCACTATAATTTATTTAGTTCAACAGTAAGGTATATTCTCTTATTTCTGAAGTACTGTAGATTCCGGTTGATGAGACAATGTTTTTGTATTGCGGCTCCGACAATACAAATAGTTAATGAAACTTAAAAAAATGGCTCTTCTAGCTGTAAGGGTTGCTGACCACTGCACTATGCAAACCAAAGCAACTCAAGACAAAGTAACACACCAATACTGCAACACAGTAAAACAATACAACCTCACACAACACAACTAAACACACCAAATCAAACAGAACCAAAGCAACGCAAAAACACAACAATATTAATACAACGCTATACAAAGCAAATCCTCAAACAATGCAATACAAAACACCATTACACCACACAGCAACGATAAATATCCCACACCACACCACAGACAATCACAATATGCAAGCCAAAACAATGCAAACCAAAGCAATACAGACACCAAAACACACGAATACAACGCAAACCAAGCAAATTCCCTCAATAATACATTACAAAACACATTACAAACCCGCACAGCAACGATAAACTCAGCACACCACATAAAAATCCACACTATGCAAAGCCAACAAGCCAGGCAATGCAAGCCAACGAGAAGAAGAAACCATGATAATATACGAGGCAGTCAATAATAGTGTGTTGTGTGTGTGTGTGTGTGTGTGTGTGTGTGTGTGAGAGAGAGTACAAAGTACAAAGGAGTACAAAGGAAATCAAGCAACAACAGATCTAGTGACCCTTCTAGGTTGCTTGTCCTCCAAAACACTGAGGATCAAGTGTCCAAACAGTGGTTTAGAGTGGGTAAGGGAACATTGGAAAGGGAATTACTGCCCTGGAACTAATGTCCGTGGCAGGATTAGGAAGTTAGTAGGGGACAGATGGGTTAGTAACTGAGGGGGGGATAAAATAAAGTTATTCATTTACAAACGCAGTCAGTCGCGGGTTTGATGCGAGATATTTGTCTAGGCGGAGTTTAAATGAATCAACGGTGATGCAGTCTATAACGTTTCGGGGAAGCCCATTCCACAAGTTGACAACTCGATTGAAGAAGAAATTCTTAGATTCGTGTGAGTTAAAAGATTTACCAATAATTTTGCAACCGTTTCCCCGCGTGTAATTAGATTGGTTGATAGTGAAGTACTTACTACAGTTCATATTGTCGATGCCTTTGATGATTTTGAACACTTGAATTAAGTCACCTCTTAATCTGCGCTGGGTTAAAGGAAATAGATTTAATTCTCTAAGACGCTCTTCGTATGGTTTGTTCTTTAGGCTAGGTATCATTTTGGTAACTCTACGTTGAACTCGTTCTAGCTTGTTTATATCTTTTTGGTAATAAGGGCACCAGGATTGAACGCAGTATTCCAGAAGAGGGCGGACTAAGGAATTGTAAATGGTTAGGATAACTTCTTTGGATTTATGCTCAAATGACCTGCCTATAAAGCCAATTATTTTGTTTGCCTTCTTAACAACTTCTGAACATTGTTGACTCGGTTTTAGATTACTCGATATTGTTACTCCCAGATCGGTTTCTCTGTTTACATTCTTAAGCTGAGTGCCATTCATCGAATAGTTTGCTTTCTCATTTAGGTATCCGATATGTAGTACTTTACATTTATCCGCATTGAAACTCATTTGCCAAATTTGGGCCCAACATGTCAATTTATCTAGATTGTGTTGCATATCGTCAACTTGTTCTTTTGAGAGTAGCTATTTGCAATTTTTGTATCGTCAGCAAATTTTGAGATTGTACAGGTGAGGCCCTCATCTATGTCGTTGATGTAAATTAGAAAGAGAATTGGTCCTAGTACCGATCCCTGGGGTACCCCGCTACTTACATTGGTCCATTTAGATGCCTTACCGTTTATGACTACTCTTTGCTTTCTGTCGCTGAGCCAATTTTCTATCCATTTCAACACACCGTCTTGTATTCCATGCGCTTTTAGTTTTAGCAGTAAACGTTTGTGGGGAACTTTGTCAAAGGCCTTTTGAAAATCAAGGTATATAATATCTACAGCTTTACTCTCATCGTAGAGGTTGAGGATATCGTGGAAGAAGTCTAAGAGGTTTGTTAAACAGGAACGTTTTTTACGAAAGCCGTGTTGAGTATCTTTAAGTATGTTATTTTCCTCTAAGTGATTTACGAGTCTGTCTCGTATGACCGTTTCTAGCATTTTACATACAACTGAGGTTAAGCTAATTGGACGATAGTTACTGGGTATGGATTTGCTGCCTTTTTTGAATATCGGTGTTACGTTGGCTAGCTTCCACTGATCAGGCATAGTTCCAGACTGCAAGGATTTATTGAATAGTAATGTCAGTGGTTTGGAGAGCTCATCCTTAGCTTCCTTCAGAACTCTAGGCGAGATTGTATCAGGTCCAGGCGTTTTATTTACCTTGAGTTTATCTAAACAATTCAATACTTCTCTCTCTGTAACGGTGATATTGCTTAGAACATCTGAATTATCAATCTGAATCGGCGATGGTGTAGGGATATCACTGAGGTCTTCTGTTGTAAAAACTGATGCAAAGAAGGTATTCAGGGCATTACTCATTTGTACTTCGTCTTTGGTGTATTCTCCATTTTCATCGACTAACGGTCCAACAGTTGAAGTAACTACTTTTTTCTTTCTGATATAACTATAGAATTCTTTCGGGTTTGTTTTACTTTGATTCGCAATATGTAACTCTAGGGTCTTTTTACTTTGCTTAATTAACTTTTTGGCTTTGCGTCGTAGCTCTACAAATTTCACCCGTTCTTCGTCATTTTGTGAGGATTTTAATCTATCATTAGCACATTTTTTAGCAAGCAGGCAGTTTGAAATATCTTTATTCCACCATTTGGGCTTATTATTATGGCCTGGACGCCGTATTTTCGATGGTATGCAGTCTTGCACTGCTTTTAGGTAAGTGGTTTCGAATAACTTCCAAGATGTATTTATGTCATTATTGTTAATTAAAAAGCTCCAGTCAGTTTCTTTAAACATAGCTCTAAGTTTATGGAAGTTTGCTTTCTTGAAATTAGGGACTTTTTCGATGCTACTATTTGGTTCGTTACTAGTAAACTTTAAAGTGAAAGTTATCGTACGATGGTCGCTGTTACTGAATTCATCACCAACATTCAAATTCTCTATTAATTCTTCTTTTGTTGCAAGTACAATGTCAAGAACGTTATTACCACGGGTCGGCGTTCGAACAAATTGATAAAGCGAACTCTCTTGCAAGTTCGTATACAAGTCATGTCCGGAGTGTGAAGTAAGAGTATCGCCCCACTTGGTCACAGGTAAATTAAAGTCGCCAAAAATTACGGTATCTTGTGAGTTACTTACATCTGCAATTTGTTCATAAATTTCTCGGTCAGTTTGCACTGATTGAGCTGGAGGTCTGTATATTAATGCAAGTACTATTTTTGTACCTTTATTATTCTTTATTAGCACAAAAGATGCGTCGACGTTCACAATTTGAGGTTTTGACAAGAGGGTAGGGTTAAGACTTTCTTTGATATAAAGTAAAACGCCACCTCCAATATGAGAGAGAGAGTGTGGGGGTGGGGGGGATTGGTTGGAGAATAGGTTAACACTAGTCCATCCAACGTTTTGATATTGTTTTTTAGTGAGAGGTTTAATTGTTTTTTTGCAATTATCCAACACTGTATTTTTAGTTGGCCTCCACAGACCCCCTTCAAGCTAACCTCCCACCCAGACCGCTTCACAGACCCCCTTCAAGCTAACCTCCCACCCAGACCGCTTCACAGACCCCCTTCAAGCTAACCTCCCACCCAGACCGCTTTCCAGCTAAAATTGTGCATTATTTGGTAGTAAAATGCCCTGGCCTAAGACCAGTTTCTGCACAATTTGCAGGCTCGTTAACGCTCGCCCAAGAGAAATAGAGACTTGGTTTGGGTGAAGTACCTTATAATTGCCAAATTCATTATGTGAAACGTCTTAAAATTTCCAAACTAATGAAGTGAAACAGAGAGGAGCTAAATACCAAAGCATGAAAACTTACGCGCATCAATAATTACAAGTTGTGGGTGAGAGAGAGAGAGAGGGGGGGGGAGTTCGAGAGAGAGACAGACGGAGTTAGAGAGAGAGAGAGTGAGAGAGGGGGGGGGGGGAGTTAGAGAGAGAGTGAATGAGTGAGAGAGAGAGAGGGAGAGGGAGAGGGGTTGGGGTATATATTCAGTACACGAACTAAACGGAAGTTAGCCCAGCGGATTTTAGGCTAAAACTATCTGGTCCGACGTCCTGTGGGTTATTGCGATTTTTATTATTACTTGATTTTCCCATTTTCGAGCAATATATTTTAGTTCGTCCCCTAGGCTAACAAAAACGCCTTCTCAGGCTTCCTTCATACTAAGAAGTGCCCATCCAGACCCCCTTCAAACTAAATTTGAACATTGGTCGATAGCATAATGTCGCCAAACTAATGGGGCGAACGTCTTAAAATATCAAGACTAATGGAGTTAAACTTGAGAGAGATGGGGGTCCTGAAAAAAACATTGACCTGCCCTTAAGGATAACAAGTAATGTGTGCAATTGTAAGTGGGTGTATGTATGTAAGTTTATGTGTGTATGTATGTGAGTGTAGGTGTGTGTGTATGTGAGTGAGTTTCGGTGTGTATGTGAGTAGGTGTGTGTATGTGAGAGTACATACTTAGAGAGTACACACACACATACATACATCCATACATAGATACATACATACATACACACACACACACACACACACACACACACACACACACACACACACACACACACACACACACACACCACATAGGGTGACTGAGAGATTTCAGGAAGAGGCTTATGTTAATCCTCCCCCCAACAGTCTTCCTAAATGTTTACATATATATATATATATATATATATATATATATATATATATATATATATATATATATATATAATTATATATATATATAATATGTGTGTGTGTGAGAGAGAGAGAGAGAGAGAGAGAGAGAGATGTATGCATGCATGTTTCGGTCGTAGGCAGGTTGCCTGTATGTAATAACACGTGTCTCCCTCACTGTGACTGTGCCAAATTCAAGGGACGTTGGGATGAAAATGCCTGGACACACGAATTTTATAGCAGTTTAAGTCATAGGATGAATGAAAGATTGATTGAGGGAGAGAGTTCAGATAGATCAATTGACCCACTAGACATACTTGGAACCATCTCTACACCGAATATAGCTCATGTTTATGTTTCCCGTTCACTCTTTCAATACAATGAAACATAGTTTAATTTAAAGTAGATGCCTTCAAACGATCATATTTAATTTTGGATATACTGTATTTGTCAGAGTTAAATGGTCCATTGATATAGTTTTTTTTATGTTTGACTTATATAGCTCCTTCTTAAGTATAGTAAAATCATTAGGGAAGTTATGAGATTCAATTTATATATATATATATATATATATATATATATACATTATTTATATATTTTTTTTCTTTTCTTCAGTAAGCTAGATCAATATTGTCTAGTCTTGTACTTAGTTTTGTGGGCTGACGGGTGCGGTTCCTTGAAGTATTATTACCTATTATCCCACATCACTTAGTGCCCAGTGTAAGTAGAAGGATTGTAGGCTAGAAATAAGTCAAGAATGTTGTCAGGGCTGCGAGTAGGGTACAGAACTAACTGCTTGAGGTGATTTAGGATAGAAAAGATGTGGGTTGTTTTATATGTGACTGTAAAATGGTATTTATAATTTCCGGTTCCAAGTCATTTAGGATAGACAATATGTAGGCTTTAATATATTTGACTTTAAAACTTTACATATAATTCCGAGCTCCAGGTCATTTAGGATAGAAACAATGATTTAGGCTGTGTTTTATGTGACTGTAAATCTTAATTTATACACGCCGTTAATCTTCAATATGAGCATGGCTGGTGATCTATGCTGGGATTTGTGGATCAGGATTAGAGAGGTTATAGCCCTTGAGAATTATGACTCATTTTGACAGTTTCTTTTGACTATAGTTCACTGAGTGAACTACAGTGAACTATAGTTCACTGACTATAGTGACTGAGTGCTTCCTTCGGCGAGGAAACCAGGAGAAAGGTAAGTGAGTTGCCTCCAACAGGGAATGGTGTGACTGCTGCCCCCCCAGGAGTACCTTCAACTGCTGCCCCAGGAGTTCCTGCCGCTGCCGCAGCTGCTACCAAGTCATCGACAAGGAGAGGCAAGTCCTTCTCAATTGTTGGGGACTCCATGGTCAGACACTTAGCTAGGTCCACCTGTACTGATATTAGGAAGCTTGTCTGTCTGCCTGGTGCCGGGGTTGGGAAGGTGTTAGAGGACATTGATTACATCATGAAAGATATTGGAGATAGCCCCATTATCTGTCTCAGTACAGGGAGCAATGATGTTGGTAAAGGTAGGACGGAAGTACTGCTTCGGCAGTACAGGGAGGTGTTAGATAAAGTTAGGAGGAAGGGAGGCATACCTGTAGTACACAGTATCTTGCCACGGAGAGGGGTCAGCAAGGAATGGTCATCTAGGGCAATTGGTATCAATTGTCGGCTGGAAAAATACTGTAATGCAAATGCAATACCATTCCTTGATAACTGGACCCGTTTCTATGGTAAAAATCAGTTGTACGCACAGGACGGGGTTCATCTTTCTCGGCTAGGGGTGGCAAATTTAGCTAGGTCAATAGATAGGATTGTCGCGGGGTTTCGCTGAAAATAAAGCCTGAGAATATGAGTAAGAATAATTGTCTAGATAGGGTAAATTGCCGTACTGGTACATCAGATAGGAATAGAAAATATCAGTCACAGGATTTTAATTGTACTGCTAGTAGAAATATTAAAGGTGTAACAGAAGATGGGAATTCAGTTAGAAATAAAGGTAAATCCGATACCAGTAAAATAAATTCATTGCGATTATATTATACAAACTGTAGGAGTTTATGTAACAAAATGGATGAACTTAGAGCACTTGTTAGCAACGAAAATATAGACATTATAGCACTGACTGAAACATGGATTAATACAGAATCAAGACATTTTTTAGCAGAATTCCATATACCAGGATATAGTTTGTTTAAACGCGACCGAACAAGTAGGAGGGGCGGCGGAATAGCAGTGTTTGTCAGGAGTTCTTTAAAAAGCTGTATTAAATCAGGTATTAGACTAAATACTGATAACGAAAGTGATGGGGTTGAGGTTAGCGAAGGTAGTGAGACCATAATTATTGGAGTTCTTTATAGACCACCAAATATGAGTAGAAACGAAGGTACAGCTTTATGGCAGGAAGTGAAAATAGCATCAAGGTTTAGCAATGTGTGTATTATAGGGGATTTTAATTTTCCGAATATTGATTGGCAGCATCAAATCGGCGACTCAGATTCAAAAGAGTTTATTGAGGCGGTACAGGATAGTTTTTTATTTCAATTCATAGACTCGCCTACTAGAGGTAATAATATCCTCGATTTAGTTCTCAGTAATAATGAACAAATGATAAATAATGTAGAGATAGGAGACCAACTAGGAAATAGTGATCATAAATCAATTTATTTTAACATACAATGGACAGGAAAGGCTAAAGAGAATACGACACTTATCCCAGATTTCAGAAAAGCCAATTATGGTGGATTAAGACGAGCCTTAAGAGTCGATCCTATGGTTAAACTATTAAGTGGACCCAGGTGCGCTAATGAACATACTCTCTCTCAGATACCTGTCTTAACTCAGGATAATTTGACAGCTACATATAATAATTTTATTTCTTCACTCCACAATGCGCAAAATAAATATATCCCCAAAAGAAAATTTAGATCAACACAGAACCAACCCAAATGGATGAATAATAGACTATTAGACCTTCTAGGAAAAAAGAGAGGAATATATCGAAAAATAAAGAAAGGCGATATTCACCTACTTGCTTACTATCAGAATCTATCAAGAGAGGTTAAAAAATGTATAAGGACAGACAAAAGAAATTATGAAATCAGGATAGCCAATGACTCAAAAAATAACCCTAAGGCTTTTTACCAGCTATATAAATCTAAAGTTAGAGATAAAATAGGCCCCCTTAAAACTTCGATAGGAGAAATGACAGAAAATGATTTAGAAATGTGCAGTACATTAAATAGTCAGTTTCTATCCGTTTTCACTAATGAAAATTTGGCACAGATTCCAGAAGTCAATACGGTATATAGAGATAGTATAGAAAATAGGTTAAGTACGGTTACTATAAGTAGAAATGATGTGCTTAAGGAAATTGACAGACTGAAACCTCAGAAATCGCCTGGTCCCGATGAGG
Source organism: Paralithodes platypus (assembly GCA_032716605.1). Taxonomy (NCBI): domain Eukaryota; kingdom Metazoa; phylum Arthropoda; class Malacostraca; order Decapoda; family Lithodidae; genus Paralithodes; species Paralithodes platypus. The sequence continues at coordinate 26,502,232 of CM064544.1, read as the reverse complement.
TATATGCCAGAGTATTAAAAGAATGCAGAGATGAGTTAAGTTACCCATTAACATTTCTTTTTAACAATTCATTAGAAACAGGTATAGTTCCAGAAGCTTGGAAGCTTGCAAATGTAGTTCCGATTTTCAAAAAAGGTGATAAATCAATAGCATCCAATTACGTCCCATTAGTCTCACTTCAATCATAGGAAAGCTACTAGAGTCAATTATTGCTAGGAAAATGAGAAACCACTTAGAAACATTTAACTTAATCAATTCTTCTCAGCATGGATTCACACAGGGACGTTCTTGCCTTACTAATTTGCTTAGTTTTTTCTCAGAGGTATATGAAGCAGTAGATAATGACAAGGCATACGATATTATATATTTAGATTTCAGTAAAGCTTTCGACAGAGTCCCTCATGAGAGATTGATGAGAAAGGTTGAGGCACATGGAATAGGTGGGGCGTTGTTGGGATGGATTAGGTCATGGCTAATTGGTAGGAAACAGAGAGTCAGCATAAATGGTACCAAGTCAGAGTGGGGAGCAGTCAAAAGTGGTGTCCCCCAGGGATCGGTATTAGGTCCCCTGTTGTTTCTTATATACATAAATGACCTAGATTTAGGTATAACTAGTAGGATAAGTAAATTCGCAGACGATACTAAAATGGGGAGATCAATTGATTCAGATAGCGATATAGAGTGCCTCCAAAGGGATCTAGATACCTTACATGGATGGTCAGTAAATTGGCAGATGAAGTTTAACATTGACAAATGCAAGGTATTAAAGATAGGGAAGATGCAAACAAATGTTAAATATAAACTAGCTAATTTAGAATTAGAAAATTCAGACTGCGAGAAAGATCTAGGTGTGTTTGTTAGCAATGATTTGAAGCCTAGAAAACAGTGTATAGGCGTTCGTAATAAGGCAAACAGGATTCTCGGGTTCATCTCTAGGAGTGTGAGTAACAGAACTGCTGATGTTATCTTAAAACTTTACTTGTCATTAGTGAGACCCCATATGGATTATGCTGTCCAATTTTTGGTGTCCTTATTACAGAATGGACATAGATTCATTGGAGAGAGTACAGCGTAGAATGACAAAAATGATCCATAATATTAGAAATCTTCCGTATGAAGAAAGGTTGAAGAAATTAGGTTTACATTCGTTAGAGAGACGCAGAGTTAGAGGGGATATGATAGAGGTGTTCAAGTGGGTTAGTGGGATTAACAAAGGGGACATGACAAATGTACTAAAGCTCAGTGATAGCGAAAGAACTCGTACCAATGGTTTCAAATTAGATAAATTTCGTTTCAGAAAAGATATAGGCAAATATTGGTTTGGTAACAGAGTTGTAGATGGGTGGAATGGACTACCAAGTGCTATAGTGGGATCTAAAACTGTAGGGAGCTTTAAGATAAAATTGGATAAGCATATGGACGAGAAGGGTTGGGTGTGAAGGGGGATCAGCCGGGTTGGGCCAATCAGCGCTCTGCAGACCCCCATAATCCTGCGTTAATCTCTAACCGTTTTGGTAAGATGATCCTCAGGGTATTAGAGTGTTGAGCCTATAATTGGGCTTTGTAATTGATTTGGGGTTGTGTGGGACAGGGATCTGCCTTGCTTAGGCCAATCGGCTTTCTGCAGACTCCCATTTTCTTATGTTCTTATGTTCTTATAGTTTATTCGTTATAAGTAGGCGAGAAATCATGAACTCTATCCTCTGTAACTCGAAAAGGGCTAGAGCAAATTGGCTGTAAGTTTCCAAATCCATCCCTTGACTGACTCTTCCCAAATGGTAGGAATATGAGCTCGATTACTCTAGTCGTTTTTTAGTTACAGAGGTTAGAGGTCTTGAATTTTTCGCCTACTTACAGCGAATAGACTATAGCAGTATACTATTTTACTCAGTTTAGGCGGGAATTTTGGGAGTCAGAGGGATGGTCGAGATAGTTTTTACTCTGTTGATTACTAGAGTACCTTGTAAAGCTGAATAAAATCGTTCAATGATACCCAGAATATACTGTTAAAATGCTGTTTAAACCTCAATGGGTAAAGCTTTTCATTCAGATGGTCTCTGTTTGATTTCATTGTAACTACTTCAATATTATTCAGCATTTGAGTGGATCATTAGGAATCAAAGAGCTAAAGATCATAATAACTTTATCCCAGCATTTGTGACACGCCTCATCTATCTTTTACCCATTTGAATCAGATAATACTAATTTGTTATATTATAGTGTATTAGGTCCGCGAGTGAAGCGAAGGACCTCTAGGGCTTAACAATATCGTTGTTTTTGTTGTTGTTATTATTATTGTTGTTGTTGTTTTTGTTGTTGTTGTATGGTTGTCATGTGAAGCTACAACAACCTTGATAATCCTTTCTTGCACAAGGATGTAGAATAAAAGTCCAGAGATAAGTTTATAGGTTCTTATTAGCCAGAGATATACAGAGCTGGGGTGGCACTGCTATGCTGAGTGCCGACCGGATGTTACTGATGAAAACATGTGCAGCGGTGCCGGATATATTTGGTGCAACGCTGCCGATACTACAGAGTACGGTATATTATCATGGGATATTAAACAATGATAGTATTGCCCTGAAAGTACATGTGTGTATGTTGCAATATGATTAAGGCATGTGTACACTCTGTATATATGTTGTGTGTGCACTTAACCTATATCAACACCTCCCTCCCCCTTCAAGCTCGCAAGACGTTGTCGAGCTGACTCTTTTTCTAGGAGCCTTTCAGACCTACGTGGGGCCATGGGGGAAGTGAAGGACTCTCTTTCTGGGTCCGTGCAAGACACAGGGATCTCAGGGTTATGGGGGAGGGGTTCAACACCAGGGGAATTCACTGGGCGGAGGAAGCGACGGTTCCGCCAATATATCTTACCACTGGGGAGACGAACCTCATAATCCCTGGACCTGCCGCAGCCCATGACGACCCCAACCTTGTCCCAGCGGTGAGAAGTCGGGTCTTGGACCCGCACTGTGGTGCCGACTCTCAACCTGGGAAGGGGGCGTGCGTGCTGGTCATAGTTTCTCTGCACCAGCGTTGGCCTAGCCTAGGCCTAGTTGAGTTGTCGTCGTTGATCATGGGTTCCTGCTGCTGACTAGGTTGTAAGACCTGACACGGCTCACAAGCTTGAACTGTATTGGCGATGTCCGAGTTGATGCCAGGCCAAAAGACAGCCTGTCGCGCCCTACGCTTAGTGGCCTCCACGCCTCTGTGACTATCATGCAGGCGAGCCAAGGTGCGGCGTCGGAGGGCTTCAGGAACCACAACCCTCGCTCCGTACAGGACGAGTTCATCATCTGCTGACAGGTAGTCTCGGAGTTTCCAAAATGGGAGTAGAGAGTTGTGCAGGTCGTAGCGGTTGGTGGGGAAACCCGAAGTAACGCACTCACGCAGGCGGATGTACACAGGATCCGCTCTGGCTGCATCTCGGAGTTCCTGGAGAATCCTGTCTGCGTCCTGTGAAGGAGAGTTGACGTCGGCGGCGGCGGCGTTGACAGTCACGAGGGATCTGAGGTGAACCGTGGCATCGGCACATGCTAACTCATCCTCTGGCGTCGGGTGGTTGACAGGGGCCTGTGACAACGCATCAGGGATGCAGAGCAACCTGCCAGCACGCCAGACGGCTGTGAAGAGGTAAGGTGCGACTTTCTCCTTCAGACGTTGGAGGCGGGGATTTTCAACCGCATCAAGGGTGTAGTTGTTGAAGATGGGGATGAGGGGGCGATGGTCCGTCATGAGGGTGAAGTGTTGCAGTCCGATGAGGTAGAACTTGCACTTGGACATGGCCCAGACCACGGCTAGCATCTCCAGCTCAATGGTGGCATAGCGGGACTCGGGGTCGCTTAGGAACCTCGAGCCACACTGAACTAAGCGGAGACGGTTGTTGCCATGATCCTGTAGGAGGGCGTATCCAATACCGTTGAGGCGGGACGCATCAGTTTGTAGAATCACTGGTAGGGAAGGGTCGAATGGGGCCAGGACGGGTGGACTGAGCAGGGCAGCCTTGACCCGGCGGAAAGCCTCATCATGGTCAGCGTCCACATAAACGACCTCTTCGGGCTCATCAGGGGGCGTAGGGGCTGAGCGGCAGTGGCGATGTCGGGGGTGAACTCCGCCAGCTGGTTCACCAAACCCATGAAGGAGCGAAGGTCGGTGATGTTGGCTGGTGTCGGGAAGTCCTTGATCGCTCCGACTTTGCCAGGGTCAGCCGAGATGCCCTCACCTGAGAGCGTGTACCCACAGAAGTTCACACTGCGTGCGGCGACCACGAACTTGTCCTTGTTGAGTGTGATCCCACTGTCGCGGCACCGTATGAGCACTTCATGGATACGCTGAAGATGTGTGTTGAAGTCCTCGTCGTAGAGCAGCACGTCGTCAACAACCTTGGCACAATTTTGCACCCCTTGGAGGGCCCTATTACCGCGAAGGCAGAAGGCGTCACCTGTCGCAGCGAAACCCATTGGACCTCTACAGTGTTGGAAACGGCCATAAGGAGTGATGAAAGTTGTGAGATGCTGGTCCTCCTCCGCAAGTTCCATTTGCCAATATCCACTCAGGGCGTCTGCCGTCGTGAAGAATTTCGCCTGCGGGGCCACACTGCGGATCGCTTCGAAAGGCGTCGGTGAGGGGTGGGCTGGGCGGGAAACTTGGCAGTTGAGCTTGGTGAGGTCTACGGTGAGGAGAACTTCGGCGTTGGGCTTGGCGACGACGACGAGGGGGTGGCACCACTCTGAAGGTTCATCGCCGGCCGGTTTAATGATACCTTGTGCCACTAGCGAGTCCAGCTCCTGCTTAACTTTGTCCCTGAAAGCAAAGGGGATCTGCCGCGGGGTGTAGATGGCAAAAGGTACGGCATCGTCCTTGAGGTAGATCCGCATTGGGGGACCCTTCATAGGCTTGAGTGGAGCTGTCTGGAGATCCTCCTTGGAGACCAAAACGTCCTTGAACTCTCGAAGAAAGAACTCCTTGGCTTGTGCAGGTGATGTGGTGGCTGTGAAGGGTAGCTCCTTACACCTGTAGATATGTTTAACCTGTAGAATTGGCTTGGGGAATTCTGCTGAGATGATGGCCAATGCTTGACAGTGGCGTTTGGACAGAAGCGGCGTCTGAACACCCTCGCGGACTAGGATTGTGGCCGAACAGGAGCGTTTGCTGATGGTGAGTTGTGCATGAAACGTCCCCAAAGCAGGAGCCATTGCGTTGAGCGTTGTTGTCGGAGGCGGAGGTCGTAGGCTGCTGAGAGGAATCCGAAGTATGTCGAGGTGTCGTCGGCCGATCACTGTGATGTCTGCACCTGTGTCAGGAAGCATGTGGAGTTTTCTAGTGGTGCCGCTGTAGGTGAGACTCACGGATGTCAGTGTGGGTGCCTGAACAGGTGATCCCACACGTCGGCAACTTGTGGTCTTCTTTGCTGTAGACTTGTTGTGGGAGGAAGCGTCGTTGTCCTGTGTGGCGGGCGTCTTGGAAGATCTGCAGCATTTGTCGTAGTGGCCTATATGGTTGCAGCGACGACACTGGGCAAGCAGGAATCCTACACACTGCGCCATGTATGGTTGTCATGTGAAGCTACAACAACCTTGATAATCCTTTCTTGCACAAGGATGTAGAATAAAAGTCCAGAGATAAGTTTATAGGTTCTTATTAGCCAGAGATATACAGAGCTGGTGTGGCACTGCTATGCTGAGTGCCGACCGGATGTTACTGATGAAAACATGTGCAGCGGTGCCGGATATATTTGGTGCAACGCTGCCGATACTACAGAGTACGGTATATTATCATGGGATATTAAACAATGATAGTATTGCCCTGAAAGTACATGTGTGTATGTTGCAATATGATTAAGGCATGTGTACACTCTGTATATATATTGTGTGTGCATTAACCTATATCAACAGTTGTTAGGGAAACGCCTATTAAAAATATTGAAAATGGCTATTTTTCTGTTGTTACTAAACCAAATTCAATTATTTTGATCATGCATATACTCTGATTTATTCTCAAGACCGTAATAGAGCCCATTTGTTTACATTTTGCTCTGTGCATCGTGCCACACGCCTCACGGACCTACTGTATAGGCCTAATCCGCTTGGACTTGTTCATTATAAGTTGTCCAGGAATCGTATTAACCTTTAAGGGGGTACTACTCGCTTTTTATGGACCTCCTTCTCCCTCGAATTTAGCATATTCGTTTCGAGATTTAAAGACGTTCCTTCCATTAGTTTGGCGGTTTTAATACCTTTCGCCCCATTTTGTTGTCAATTGCAAGACCTTCCGTGCCATTTAGGTGTCGATTTTTCCTGGCGAGATATCGAGCCTGTAAATTTAGGAGGAACCGGCCTTTGGCCGGGTAATTTTTCTATCGAAAAATGTACAAATTTATCTTGAAAGGGGGTCTAGGGGGTGATTTTTAAGCTTGATGGAGGTCTAGCAAGGAAACTAAAAAATAAATGAATAAATGAATTAATAACCCAAAATCCGGCGACTATCCCCTTAACCTCTGTAACTCAAAGAGGGCTACAACAAATGAACTGTAAATATTCACTCTTATTCTCTGGCTGAATCCTTCCAAATGGTAGTAATATTAGCTCAATGACTCTTATCGCGTTTTATGTATAGAGGTTAGTAATAAGTAACACCCCGTTCTTGACATTAATCATCAATTACAAACCCCAATGTACTTGAATAAACTAATGAAAGCATATGGACCTCCCGGGATTCGAACTCGGGACACCACACCTAGAACATAAGCATCTAAACCATTACACCATCAACACAGTTAATCCAGATTTTTGGTCTAATTATAATGAATAGTGTTACGCTGGCCAGCTTGCCAGAATGTACTCGTAACTCGCTAGCGCTTGCCAGGGCAGTGAAATGGGCTATAATAATCGTAGAACGATGTTCTTTCTTTCATAGTATTCATGTTGTCACAGACAGATCAGTGGTGGTCTTTATTCTTGTCTGTGACACTTGGAAGTATTTTATATCATTGATAGAGTATAAGATATGTTGTGTGAAGTTGTAAGGAGAAAGAGAGCGAGCAGCAAGGTGGTATTATGTGCGTGTGTATGTACGTGTGCCTTCCTCGCTCGGGCGGAGTTTCCCACGCTTGTGATTGGCCGGCGGGCCTGGCGCGTCATATGATGCCTGCTCCTCATGACGTAGTCGTCTGTGATTGGGTGCCGCTGTCTTTATTAGTGCTGGGGGGCTCCTACTCGCGTGTCTCCTGCAGAGCTTGGCATAGCGTGCTTGGTCCTACATGTCCCTTGCAATCTGTCCCCAATCTAACCCCCTGTACTACTGTTTCTCTCTCTGAACTTCTTCTTTTCCAATACTTCTTCTCTTTATTCAATTACTTATCCCTTCTGGTTCTCGCATACGACTTCCATAGTCGGCCAGTCGTATTACCAGCACCAGTTCTCACATATATGTTTTGCACTAGCTTTAGGGATTATTAGAGTCATAGTCACATGGTAGCATAGTATTGGGGTGCTTCTAATTATTGAGCTGTTCTTTCCTACTATTTAATGCTAGACAGTGGAGGGTATCTTTGGTCGTTGTCTGAGTTATGTATGTGGCAAGTCAGAGCCTGTACGACTTCGACGAAGCTAGGTAGCCTGTAACCCTTGTGCATATTTTTCCTTTGCGAGTGTAGCAGTATACAAGTGAAGGGCTTTTGCCTACTCTCACTTATATGCTTGCTACCTCATTTTGTTGACCTTTGTGGAGCGCCAGGGTAAGACCAGATACTTGAGATCTGGACTTACCAAGAGAGCCTCCAAGTCAGTTAACGTAACATAAGGGAAATCTGTTCAAGGGGAGACAGTAGGCTACGAGCATGCTTGCGCTCTGCCTAGTTTCCTGGTACCTTTTTTGCCACTGCTAGACTTTATTAGTGAGAAAGACCGCATTGTGTTTATTAACTTTAATTGTGTATGCTTTAGGAATTATTCACGCCTTATTTTAGCCTAGGTTGATGCATAGTGCACAACCCAGTTTGGCTGTTATGTTGGCTAAGGAAGTACTGTTTTGAGTGGCAATTATTAGTGCTGTCACAGAGTTGTTGCACTCCCTTGTTTTATATATATGTATCCTACTTATTGGTGTATTTAAGATACACACTTTGGTGTCCTGCCCCTGCATTATTTCTGTTCTATATTGACGAGCATCTTAGAGCATCAGACGTTTTCAGAAGATTCTTTATCTGATTGCTGTAGGACTAGACTTCCAGTGTTTTCATAGAGCATTGAAGAGTTTAGTGTTGAGTACAGACTCACACTAAAGTTAACGTAAGCATATACTCCTTTATTAAATCTTGTTATAGTTTATTCAAGCATTGTTATTACTTAAGAGCATTTTATTAACGTAAAGTACTCCTGTTGTGAGTAAGCTTTGCCGTCACCGGAAGTAGAAGTGCACTAAAACCCAGTTAATTGATACCCCGTTATCCAGTAGATTAACTCAGGAGGGTTTAAGTGTTTTGTTCACCGGCGTAATAGTTCGAGGGTTTGGAATTAGCGTACCGTTGTTGCAGATATAGCCTATCATCTAGTCCATTATTAAGTGCCCTTGTTTATTTCGTAGTGCCGGTCGTAACAAATGGCGACCTTAGACCAGTATATAGTGAACTGAATATTGCATTTTTTTTGTTTTTGGAGAAATCTTATTGCCACTTGGGGTTGAATTTATTTCTCGAATTGTTGGCAGTGGACATTGGTTTGAGGATATATAGAACTTGTTGGAGTTTATTGGTGACCTAGTATTGAACTCAAGAACATCTTCGAATATTTTTGGTGAATAAAGCTACGCGAGAGTTCGGCTATTTTTGTCTTGACATGAGATTTTTTTTTTGTTGACTCCATCATGTCACTGGATGGGTCTGAGCATAGTGAGGGCACAGTGCGAGAGACAGGCGAGGAGGTGGAGAAGGTGGAGTTGTTTAACGGCGTTCGGGTGGTGAACAATGAGGAGGATGCTCGGATTATTTTGGAGGAGCCTGTGTCGGCGGACCGTGTGTCGGGGCTAGACCGGTACGGACTGCAGTGTCTAGCCACGGTCTTAGGGTTTTCCGGTACTAGCGGTTTGTCGAGAAGTTAGCTGGTTTCCTGTGTGCTGGGTGGGGTGCATGGGGGTACGGGTGGAGCGGGAGCTGGGGCACCTTCGTCCCAGCCCCCATTCCACTCAACTCCTATCATGGCGCCCCCTCGGGATCCGGAGCCGAGTACGTTCCTGCAGGCCGAGGCCCACTGGCGGTTGGGTATGCCTCTAAGTGACTCACTGGGTGGGTCCCCGGTAGTAGCACCCCCTCCTCAGGGTTTGACTCCCGAGATGTTGTTTCAGCTTGAGCAGCAGAAGCTCGAGCTCGAGCAGCGGAAGCATGAGGCTGAGCTTGAGCAGCGGGAGCGAGAGTCTGAGCAAGGAGGTGTTTGTTACGCGGTTTGTGGGCAGTGTGGGGGGGGGGAGGGGGGGAGTGCCACTCTTTTACAATCGTTATGTTTAAACTTTAAGTAACTTTAAGTAGCACTTTCAATAATTATCTTATGAAACAGAATTCTCACTGCCCTAACCACTTTTCCCGTTTTTGGTCGACTGTTTAGCGGAATATACGGCACTCTAGGAAAATAACGAACTTTCCAGGCTACCTATATATAGTATCTATTTTAATTATATTTCATATTTTACCTATCAACTTGATTCAACACTGCTCAGGTTCGAATTTTCATCACATTTGGTTGCGTGGGAGATCTTTCTCTCCAATAACGTCACTACTAAACTGCGATATGGTCGAGGATTAATCTGCACTGATTTAATTTGTTTACATATTGTTTTTCTCTGTTTGCTATTATTTACGATATTTGTTTTGTCGGTACCCTTTCCTGTCGAGGTTAAGTTTCGCTTTTGGTAAAATCGTATAGGGGGAGGGGAGGGGACGTGTCCAGGAGAGCGAGGGGATATATGTGTTTATGGTCTTTGCGGTCACCGAGGGTATTTTGTTTACAGCATACGTCCTGTTCCCAAGCTAAAAGTTAAAAGTTCCCCTGACTTTAATTCTCTGTATTATACTTTCCTAGTTTATTTACGTGATATACGATGTTCACTATCGCTTTTAACTTAGGCTTCCTATTTTCCCATAGCCCTGTTTGATTTCATAGGACTATATAGCTAACACTTTGCTTTGGGACGTAACTTTTTTTTTCTTTCCCTTCTTCTTTCCACCCGCCTTATGGGCCTGCCCTAGGCCTGTCCTAGACCAGCGCCGTGGCACTGCTGTAGGAGTTAACAGATTTTTTCTCCAAAACGCGTAAATCTCTCCAGATATTTTATCAATCGGTTCGATTTTGCACTTCACAGGACCGCGACACTACGTTTGTTTTTGTGTGTGATTTTTTGAAAGTTTAATCACCAGTATCCCGCGGGATAGTCGAAAAATCCCGGACCGCGACGGACGTGACCCTCCTCTCTGACTGACCACCTCCACCCCCCCGAATTAATGACACAACAAATTACCCATTTAAGAGTACTGGTGCCAATTTTGATCCCAAGTCGAAACCCTTCCCGTTAAAGAAAGGCCAGGGCCCTTCCTCACCTCAGAGGAAGTCCAAGAGCGAAGTGGAGTGTTTCAAGTGTCATGAGAAGGGGCACATTGCGCGCTCATGTCCGAGCACACCGCCTACAGCAGTGGTGTCACTAGTAAGCAACATCGGTGTGTCTTTGAGGTCTTCCGCGTTTGCCCAGGGTAATATGTCGGTTGCGAAGTCGCAGTCGGTGCAGAAGCAGCAGGAGGGCTCGTCACCCGTCCGAGATGCTTTTTGTGGTCATAGGGGGCACGGCACTGTGAGGTGGGCTGGTGTGGAGCATAGGCTTGAGTTGCTGCGTGATACGGGCGCTTCCCAGACATTTGTTAAGAACTTCACTGACAAGCCTATTAACGCGGCTCGGGTTGTGGTGGTTCAAGGTATCAATGCTACGCGGTCTTACCCGCTGGTTTGAGTGGAGCTTGAGGTGGACGGTGTGACACGGGAGTTGGATGTGGGTGTGGTGGAGAAATTGCCAGTTGAGGGGGTCGACCTCCTTCTCGGCAACGACTTTGCGGTGCCCACTTCCGAGGTTCCACCCTTAGTCGTTGCCGAGAGGGCGGCCGACACGAGTAGGGAGGGGCAAGAGAGATCTCAGTCCGCTCAGGTGTCACAGCCTAGTACCCAAGTTTCAGACCAGCGGAGGAAGGGTCGGAAGGAGAAAGTCGAGGCTGGGGGTCGGGTTGAGAGTTTGGACCCAGCGACACTCCTTGGTGACTCGGTACTTGAACCAATGCTGAGCTCCGGAGTGGCCCCAGAACCTGTCCCCCCTAGTGACATGGTAGGGCGTGATGGCATTCCGCGACGGAGTAGTTCCCGGGTACAACTAGAAGATCTTAGTCTTGAGAGTTGTGGGAACGGGGCTATTGAACTCGATGAGGACGGGGAAGCATGTCATGTGAACCTGTTAAAGGAGTTTGTGAGGCAAACACCTGAGCAGCCTACTGTCCCTGTGTTGGTCTGCAGCGGCCAAGGTGGAGAAGGAGAGGGGGGCAGTGGGGCACAGGTGGAGGAAGGTTGGGATTGTCATGTCTCGGCGGAGCAGTGGGCGGGGGACACGAGTCAGGTGGCTGTGGAAGCGCTTGAGCACCTGCCTGAGCAGCAGCGTCCAGCGATCCAGCCCCTGCTCGGTTCATACCCCACTGTTTGTGCCGAGCACCCAGGCCTCACCACTCATGCGGTGCACGATGTTCTGCTGACAGGTCACTTGAGTGTTAGTAAACCGTTGGCCTCGTTGTTTCAGTGGTTCAAGGTAGGCGACGAGGCTTTGGCATGGTTGTCAGGTCAGGGTCGACCCATGGCTGCTAAGGGTGGTGATCAGAATCAGGACATTGAGCAGATTGGTGAGGTTGGCTGTGGAGTGGATGCGCCCGGTCGTCGCATAGCCTCCCAATGCTGCTTTAGTCGAATGCACAGCCCCACCATAGACCGACTGTATCTGGCCGTGGCGCTGAAGGCGGTGATGTACGGTATCGGCGGGGAAGCCTTAGCAATTATGAACTATGGAAGTGACTGCACAGTGCACAGGTGGTACAGAGTGTCCCTCTCATGACCTGGCTGTTCTAGGGACAAAGGTGTGAAGGAGGGAGACTATAGTGTAGAAACTATGGTCCCGGCTGGGTTGTGGGAGGGCACTAGGCATGTTGTTCTTCGAGATAAGTTGCAACCTCTTGTTCCTAAGTACCAAGAGAAGTTGTTTATTAGGCTGTGGCAGTACGTCCGCATGTTTGTTGATTCTCCAGGCCTGATGTACGGGGTAGAACCCGACATGGAGGCTGGAGACAGTGCAAGGCTCAAATTGGCTCCCTACCGTATAAATCCTGCTCAACAGCCTGTCGTGAAAGCAGAGCTAGTCTTCATGTTGGAGAAGGGTCTGAGGGATAAAAGATATCGTGAGTGGTCGTTGCCAGTGACTTTGCAACCTGAGTTGAGTGGCAAGATCCGTGTTTGTGTTGATTGCAAGAGTGTGGGTGCATTATCCCTGACAGACGCCTATCCATTACCCAGAGTTGACGACCCCATAGACCGCATCGGGGCTGCCTCATTTATCACTAAGGTGGAAATAGTGAAAGGTTATTGGCAGGCCCCGTTGCCAGAGAGAGCGAAGAGAAGTGCCAGTCTTGTGATGGACTGGGCAGTTTATCAGTGTCGGGTGTTGTTTTGCTGCCGGAGCACAAGTTGGATGTGTGGCATGTTAAGGGCACTGATAATGTTCTGGCTGATTGTTTGTCACGGGAGGGTATGTTTGAAGGAGAACCCTTGCCGTTCAGTCAGTGTTTGTTTGAGAGTGGAGAAAAGTTAGGCTTGCCACTGTAGTGCAACGCCGCCAAAAACACCATTAAAAAAATATAAAAACCTCACATAAAAACTCTTTCTTTTTGATAGTATATAAGTGCAGTATATTACAGCAAGAATCTAAGACACTCTAAGTTTTTGTTGTTGTTGCTGTTCCCCAAGCTGCCTGGCCGAACAGCCCCAAGGCTCCGAGCAAGGCCAAGGCCACAACCGAGCGCCCCCACAGAACCCCCCCTGCCGACCACAATAAAGCCTGGGTGACCGAAGCCACTCCATGGCAGGGAGCTGAGGAGGGTGAGGAAACGCCCGGGAAACCAAAGCCCCACCTCGGGCCCTGTGTCCCTCAGCAATTATGAAGAGAAAGTCGAGGGGCAAAGGAAAAATGTGACGCATTGGCTTCCAATCTTGGTAGATTGGGAGGTCAATCCACGGAAGAGACGCCGTCACTTGAGATCTAGAAAATATATAAGTAAAAGGAACAGTCAGATTAAGCTATGGGTATGGCAGAGATCGCTCAGTTCTCACTCTGATAGACCAGCCCATCCCCACACACTCTGAGTTGTTGTCTTAGTAGGCTAGGCTTGGTGAAGCTTGCTCGTTGAGCGTGATAAAATTATTATTATGCTATTATTTTGGGGAAGTATTGTGTAGATTTTTTTTTGTTTTCATAATGAAGTGTTTTATGTTTGTGATCGTGCCTTGTTTTCACAACTTGGGAGAGTAGCTGGGTGATGCGGGGTTGGTGGGCATTCTGTCTGGTCAGATGTGGAGTTCACCTGAGGCTGAAACGTCCCACATCTTGGGCGGGGTGTTACGCTGGCCAGCTTGCCAGAATGTACTCGTAACTCGCTAGCGCTCGCCAGGGCAGTGAAATGGGCTATAATAATCGTAGAACGATGTTCTTTCTTTCATAGTGTTCATGTTGTCACAGACAGATCAGTGGTGGTCTTTATTCTTGTCTGTGACACTTGGAAGTATTTTATATCATTGATAGAATATAAGATATGTTGTGTGAAGTTGTAAGGAGAAAGAGAGCGAGCAGCAAGGTGGTATTATGTGCATGTGTATGTACGTGTTCCTTCCTCGCTCGGGCAGAGTTTCCCACACTTGTGATTGGCCGGCGGGCCTGGCGCGTCATATGATGCCTGCTCCTCATGACGTAGTCGTCTGTGATTGGGTGCCGCTGTCTTTGTTAATGCTGGGGGGCTCCTACTCGCGTGTCTCCTGCAGAGCTTGGCATAGCGTGCTTGGTTGTACATGTCCCTTGCAATCTGTCCCCAATCTAACCCCCTGTACTACTGTTTCTCTCTCTGAACTTCTTTTTTTCCAATACTTCTTCTCTTTATTCAATTACTTATCCCTTCTGGTTCTCGCATACGACTTCCATAGTCGGCCAGTCGTATTACCAGCACCAGTTCTCACATATATGTTTTGCACTATCTTTAGGGATTATTAGAGTCATAGTCACATGGTAGCATAGTATTGGGGTGCTTCTAATTATTGAGCTGTTCTTTCCTACTATTTAATGCTAGACAGTGGAGGGTATCTTTGGTCGTTGTCTGAGTTATGTATGTGGCAAGTCAGAGCCTGTACGACTTCGACGAAGCTAGGTAGCCTGTAACCCTTGTGCATATTTTTCCTTTGCGAGTGTAGCAGTATACAAGTGAAGAGCTTTTGCCTACTCTCACTTATATGCTTGCTACCTCATTTTGTTGACCTTTGTGGAGCGCCAGGGTAAGACCAGATACTTGAGATCTGGACTTACCAAGAGAGCCTCCAAGTCACTTAACGTAACATAAGGGAAATCTGTTCAAGGGGAGACAGTAGGCTACGAGCATGCTTGCGCTCTGCCTAGTTTCCTGGTACCTTTTTTGCCACTGCTAGACTTTATTAGTGAGAAAGACAGCATTGAGTTTATTAACTTTAATTGTGTATGCTTTAGGAATTATTCACGCCTTATTTTAGCCTAGGTTGATTCATAGTGCACAACCCAGTTTGGCTGTTACGTTGGCTAAAGAAGTACTGTTTTGAGTGGCTATTATTAGTGCTGTCACAGAGTTGTTGCACTCCCTTGTTTTATATACATGTATCCTACTTCTTGGTGTATTTAAGATACACACTTTGGTGTCCTGCCCCTGCATTATTTCTGTTCTATATTGACGAGCATCTTAGAGCATCAGACGTTTTCAGAAGATTCTTTATCTGATTGCTGTAGGACTAGACTTCCATTGTTTTCATAGAGCATTGAAGAGTTTAGTGTTGAGTACAGACTCACACTAAAGTTAACGTAAGCATATACTCCTTTATTTAATCTTGTTATAGTTTATTCAAGCATTGTTATTACTTAAGAGCATTTTATTAACGTAAAGAACTCCTGTTGTGAGTAGGCTTTGCCGTCACCGGAAAGCCTTTGTAGAAGTGCACTAAAACCCAGTTAATTGATACCCCGTTATCCAGTAGATTAACTCAGGAGGGTTTAAGTGTTTTGTTCACCGGCGTAATAGTTCGAGGGTTTGGAATTAGCTTACCTACCGTTGTTGCAGATATAGCCTATCATCTGTCTATTATTAAGTGCCCTTGTTTACTTCGTAGTGCCGGTCGTAACAATAGACTATAGTTACTTCCAGTCAATATTATTCAAATTAGGAAAAACATATTCATACCTGAATTAGGGTGTTAAATGCAATAGTCATTTACCCTCTGATTCCTAGTGATTCTTTCGGTACTTAATAAAATTATCTGACAGTAGTCCTGGTATAGCAAACAAGTCGTCGTCTGATTGAAGGGTATTAAGGGGATAGGCCCTGTTATTGTGTGTGTGTGTTTTTTTTTTTTTTTAGGGGGGTCCATTTATTAATGTATACAAATATTTATTTGGTTTCCTCACTAAGCCTCCATGAAGCTTAAACAAAAAAACTAGACCTCCCTTCAAGATCTATTTGTACATTTTTCGGTAGAAAAAAGCGGTAGTGAGCCAGCATATACAGAATATATATATATATATATATATATAATTTTTTGTTTACAGCAAGCTAAATTTGTACATTTTTCGATGGGAAAATGACTCCGGTGAAGCCGGATTTTTCCATACAATACTGGCTCGCTATCGCTCGTCAGGAAAAAATCGACCTGGATGGGGATAAACATTTTAAAACTGTTGGTTGAATGGGACCGAATGGATACAAGCCAGAGAAAGAGAGAAACAAAGCAGGTCACTCCCCCTTAAATAAAGAAATACGAGGGGAAAGAACAATCACTTGGCTAATAATATTATCTAATATAGTGATGCTATAAATACGTATCATATAGCGTCGTTTTCTCCCAAGTCCCCCTCACCTAGCGCAACAGAAAATGGAGAGCCGATAGCGAGAACAATGTTTTGAAAAAGAGTCAATTGTTTTTATGGCGCCGTAATTTAATGAGGGTCTTCCAAAGCCGGACTCCCGATCTAATTACATAGGTTTTTTGCGTTCCTGCCTGTGAGTTGTAGATTTTCAGTCGCGAGGTTTAAAGGGGGGGGTCACCTCTTTCTCTTTCTCTCCCTCTCTCTTTGGCTTGTATCCATTCGGCCCCATTCAGCCTACTGTTTTAAGACGTTTAACCCCATCCTGGTGTCAATATTTTCCTGGCGAGCGGTAGCGAGCCAGCATATATATATATTTGTTTTCACAGCAAGCTAAATTTGTACATTTTTCGATAGAAAAATTTCTCCGGCGAAACCGGATTTCTCCATACAATGCTGGCTCGCTTTCGCTCGCCAGGAAGAAATCGACACCTGGATGGGGATAAACGTCTTAAAACAGTTGGCTGAATGGGGCCGAATGGATACAAGCCAGAGAAAGAGAGAAAAGGAGATAAAGATTAAAAAAAAAGACGGTGACCCCCCTTAAAAAGCCGAAATATATACTGTATAATTATATATAATGTTTTTTTTTTTTTTTTTTTTTTTCTCTTTTATAATTGTTTGTATGCGAGATGAACAATGCATTATTATAATATTTGTCTCGGTCGTCTCATCTTTCGTGTTAGCATAAATAAAAGTTATATTGTTTGTTTATTTATGTATATATATATATTTTTATTTTTGAGATGTGAGGTGGATGAGTATCGTTTCTCTCATAAAAAAATGAGATCTAAGCTTTTCATTGTCTTTATTTATGTTATGTACTTATTGTTTTACTAATTGGTTCCTTATTTCGACCTTACCGAAACTGATCAATTTACGATTTCAGGGTGAAAGGTGAATTGGTATATTTCAGGGTGAAAGGTGAATTGGTATATTAGGTATGCTAAATAATCAGATTGAAGCTTGGGTTTTTGTTTTCTTTATTATAATTGTTCTATATTGGTCACTTAGACCCCTAACAGTATGATATGGAAAAGGAGTGGTTCGTGGTGGTATATATATAAAGAGAGAGAGAGAGAGAGAGAGAGAGAGAGAGAGAGAGAGAGAGAGAGAGAGAGAGAGAGAGAGAGAGAGAGATTCTTATTAACAATAATTTAATTTATCGACAAGAGCATGGACTGTTAATGTATATGCATTCGAGTGAAATACCGATATGCATTCATTATCAATAGGAATGAACTGCAATGTTGGCACCAGTTCTAATACCATCACTCAAACAAATGTTGATATCATCATCATTTCGTTTCACTTATACAATGTATTATATGCTTAAACCAGTACTCCGCATTATTGCATGCAAATATAGTATTGTAATAGAAAAGTTTGTAGACATTCAGACGTAGGTACAGTTCAGAATAATAATAGGTGATTCATTCGACTGACCGTTTGTTTGGTCTATTAATTCATTTATTCATATATATTGTTTAGTGTCCTCCCTAGACCTCCATCAAGCTTAGAAAAACACCCCGTAGACCCCTCTTCAAGATAAATTTGTACATTTTTCGGTAGATAAATGTCCCGGCCTCTTAAAATTGCAGGTTCGCTATCGCTCGCCAGGAAATAATCGACACCTAAATGGCACGAATTTCACGAAAGGTCTTAACATTGACAACGAAATGGGGCGAAAGGTGTTAAAATCGCCAAACTAATGGGCCGAACGTCTTATAATCTCAAAACTAGTGGGGCTAAACATTAGGGAGAAGGGGGTCCAGATAAACGGTCTGCCTCCCCTTAAGCACCCTCCATTTATCTTGATTGTTGCCGTTTTACCGGTCCGGAGGAGGAATGATAATTTTATGCTGTTCTAAATAATGATTTTTGTTTATCTTTCTCTCCTTTTCTCTCTGTCTCTGACTTGTATCCAATGCGCCTCATTCAGCCAATTGTTTTAAGAAGTTTCTTGGCAAGTGATAGCAAGCCAGCATTGTATGGAGAAATCCGGCTTCGCCGGAAACATTTTTAGATCGAAAAATGTACAAATTTAGCTTGCTGTAAAACAAAAATATATATATGCTGGCTCGCTACCGCTCGCCAGGAAAATATTGACACCTGAATGGGGGTAAACGTCTTAAACCAGTAGGCTGAATGGGGCCGAATGGATACAAGCCAAAGAGAGAGGGAGAGAAAGAGAACAAAAGTGAGTACTACCCCCTTAAGCACCCTCCATTTATCTTGATTATTACCCTTTTACCGGAGGAGGAATGATCATTTCATGCTGTTCTGAGAGATGTGTCCTTGATACAACCCGTGGAATGCGAGATAGCTTCTTGTGTTTAGCGTGGATGGTTCTCTTTCCATTCGATTTTTTCATTTATTAGTTATTTTTATATTTTTTCGCCCCAGACCTCCATCAAACTTAAAAAAACAATCCCAGGATCCCCTTTCAAGATATATTTGTACATTTTTCAGTAGAAAAATGTCTCGGCCTTCCTCGCTATCGCTCGCCAGGAAAAATCGACACCTAAATGAAATTAAACGTCTTAATATTGACAAAGAAAGAGGACGAAAAGTCTTCAAATCACCAAACTAATGGACTGAACGTCTTAATATCTGAAAACTAAAGGGGCTAAGCATGTGGGAGAAAGGGGGCCAGCAAAGCGACCCTCCTCCCCTTAATATTGTCAGTTAACCCCTTCAGCACCATGACGCCTTTTGACCTTGGATGCTGGCTAACATTAGACGATTTTATACAGCTTAAGAAGGACCTATGTTAGTAAGAGGGTTTATATAGGTCGCATTTATCCATTTCAGTTACATAAATGGATTATAAACTACATAAAATCGTCTAATGGTAACCAGAATATGATGAAAATTACGTAATGGTTGTGAAGGGGTTAAAGAAGTTGTTCATCGTCCTCTCTTTCCCAGTGACTATGAGAGAGATTTCTTAAGCAAAATTATATAATTTGTCGTTATCCTTGTTTACATGAAATTGTTATGGTACGACATCTTCAATAAGACATAAGGTGAGATAGGCCTAATACTGAGTCATATACTTATACAGTAATGAATGTTTTGTGTATGTATTTATTATTATATTTTGTTTACTGTGTGTGTGTGTGTGTGTGTGTGTGTGTGTGTGTGTGGCATAAGGAAGGAAAAGATACTCAGCTTGTAACATGAAAACCGAAGATTCTGAAAACAAATTGCTGAAAAGAAATACAAGTTAAATCTAAAAAGAAATAGAAGAAGGCAAAGAGGCAAAACAAATATCCGAGAAGTAGAAAAGGGAGATAGAAAAGACGAGCGGAAAAGAAAGAGGGAATGGAGAGAAACGGAATAAGATGATCACGAGGGAAAAGAAAACTGAAAACAATAACAATACCAAGAAGACAGAGAAAGAGAGAGAGAGGGAGGGAAGAGCAAGAAGTATAGATAGATAGATATATAGATATGTAGATAGATAAATAGATAAATATATAGATAGACGGATGGATGGATGGATAGATAGATAGATAGACTATCTGATTGATTGATTGATTGATTGATTGATAGATAGATAGAGAGAGAGAGATTTATAGATAGATATATAGATAGATAGATAGATATTGTGAAGGTCAGTGTATATAAAGTCACATATTATATCCGCGTTGTTTATCAGCCCTATCCGCGTTGTTTATCAGCCCTATCCGCGTTATACAAATAAGGAATTACCCTGAATTGTTCTAAGGGGGTAGGATATATTTTTGGGGTCTGCTTATTTATTGATTCATATATTTTTAGTTTCTTCGCTAGACCTCCACCAAGTTTAAATTTTGTTTTATATAAAACTAGACCCCCTTTAAGATAATTATGATTTTTGTTTTGGGGGGTGGGGGGGGGGGGGTTAGAGAAACGTCCCACGGTTCCTCCTAAAATTACAGATTTGATATCGCTCACCAGGAAAAAATAGATATCTAAATGGCACGGAAGATCTATTGACACAGCAATGGGGTGAAAGGTGTTAAAATCGCCAAACTAATAGAATGAACGTCTTACAATTTGAGAACTAATGCGGCTGAACATGAGAGAGAAGATAGATAGATAGATAGATAGATAGATAGATAGATAGATAGATAGATAGATAGATAGATAGATAGGCCAGAAACAAATATCTCCCCTACTGATTGAGAAGGATCTGAAAACAAAAGAAGACATGGTAATAATATTGGAATAAAAAGAGAGGAATGGAAGAAGTTGAGGCACAAGGAGAAAAAAGAAAAATATCAGAACAGAAGAATAAAGTAACCCCCCGTTCTTAACCCTTTGAGTACCAGCGACGTGTGCTATATCTTATATTATTCTGGCTATATTTTGACGATAATATGCTGCTTAGGAAGGATCTGTGGTAGTTAAAAGGGTTGGTTGGGATATATTGAAGCCATATTATTGCTAGAGGTCCTTATTAAGCTAAATATAAATCGTCTAATAGTTACCAACATATGATAAGAAGGACGTCCCTGGTACTGAAAGGGTTAACATTAATCATCAACTACAAACCCCAATGTACTTGGATAAACTAATGAAAGCACATGGTCCTCCCGGGATTCGAACTCGGGACACCACACCCAGAACATAAACATCAAAATAACAAGATACAAACGATGGGCAGCAAAGAAAACGGAGGAAGGGGAAAATGAATAAGACGTAAAAGAAAAAGAAATAACAGAAAATCAATATTAAGGGGGTAGTACTCGCTTTTTCTGGACCCCCTTCTCCCTCATGTTTAGCATATTAGTTTTGAGGTTTTAAGACGTTCGTTCCGTTAGTTTGGCGATTTTGAGACCTTTTTTCCTATTTTTTTTTTTTTTTTTTTTATCAATATTAAGACCTTTCGTGCCCTTTAGGTGTCGATTTTTCCTGGCGAGCGACAGCGAGCCTCTAAATTTAGAAGGAACCGGCCTTTGGCCGTGACATTTTGCTACCAAAAAATGTACAAATTTACCTTGAAAGGGGGTCTAGGGGTGCCTTTCTAAGCTTGATGGAGAACTAGCGAGGAAACACAAAAAATAATAAATAAATATATATATAGACCAAAAACCAAGCACTACCCCTTAACAGTATAGTCGGATGCCATAGGTTTTATGATGTTCGCCCCGTTAGTTTGTCGATTTTAAGACCCTCCGCCCCATTATTTTGGCAATATTTAGACCTTTCGGGCTATTTAGGTGTCAATTAAGGAGAAATTGGCTTTAGGCTGGGAAATTTTTCTACCGAAAAATGTACAATTTTATCTAGAAGGGGGATCTTGGGGCTGTTTTTTAAACTTTGATGGAGGTCTAGGGAGGAAACTAAAAAACAAAAATAATACATTAATTAATGAATCGACCCAAAAATTTGACCTACCCCATTAAAGAAATGAAATAATGATACACGAGCTTCATTAATTAACAGTTTCAACCCGGTGTTGTTTGAAAGATAATTAATGTGTAGGATGTAATTATGGTGTATGCACTCGAAGGCCATATACGTTTAAGGGGGTAGTGCGTGGTTTTTGGTCTATATAGCCTACCGGGTATTTATTTATTAATATATCTTTGAGTTTCCTCGCTAGACCTCCATCAAGCTTAGAAAAACACCCCCTAGACCCCCTATCAAGATAAATGTGTACATTTTTCGGTAGAAAATTGGCCCGGCCAAAGGCCGGTAACTTCTAAAATTAGAGGCTCGCTGTCGCTTGCCAGGAAAAATATGACACCTAAAGGACACGGAAGATCTTAATATTGACAGCAAAATTAGGCAAAAGGTCTCAAAATCGCCAAACTAACGGAACGGAGGTCTTAAAACCTCAACACTAAATTTATGATAAACATGAGGGAGAAGGGGGTCCAGAAAAAGGGAGTACTACCCCCTTTAATGGGTAGATTATTATGGACACTTGAATTACTCTTTTCATACCATTTACTATTTAGGGTGTGGTCACTTTGTATTGCATTGATATTGTACACTCGGGTGCCATAGTCTCTCGCCTACTCAAAAAAAAATCATGGACTTCACCTGTTTCTAAGTATGGAAGTATATCTCGGGAAGCGAATATATTATTATATTTGTCAATACATCAACTACAAAACAATTTATACTATTAATTGAAAAGCAAGTTTTATCGTAGAATAAAACCAGATAGTTTTAATTGCATAAAAAAAATCATGGGGGTCCACGAATACCTATGAGTGGGTTAGAGACTATGGCATCCGAGTGTAACAAGACAAATAAAAGATATATAAAGATATATATATATATATATATAAAGATATTTAAAGATACATAACAGTTATATATTTAGAAGGAATATAGACAACCATTAATGTTACTGTAAAGGTCAGTCAGTTTGTGGATACATAGAGTATTATTTATGCGTTGTTTACAAGCCCTGGCTCCGCTATACAAATATTGAGTTACCCTCATCAACTGTAATAACACAATAGCTCTTGCATTAATATGCTGTATTTTTCTGATACATTTTTCGCTCTATATATATTTGTTAACTCAATCTTATTATCATTGTGGCATAGTGTATATTGACCCAAAGTATTTAGTTAATACAAAATTAGCCTTTGCCAGTGACTTAAATATTTCCCTTAGTATGATATAATGTGTGTTTATATATATATATATATATATATATATATATATATATATATATATATATACCTGTATATGAAACTAAGCGACTTCATTCACCTTCATTGAAGGATTTCGGGAAGTACCGCGGTTATTAATTATTTAGTTCCTATGTTGTGTATCTCTTTCTTATGTTTTATGGGAAATGCCATTGTTCTCTAAAACATCTCATCGTCTAATGGTAACCAGAATATGATGAAAAATACGTCATGGTGCTGAAGGGGTTAATACTGAAAGGGTTAATGAGGATCGGACTCAAGAACACAAGTTTTTTTATGATAAAGGAGTAAAGGCGAATAAATTCCATATGTATTAAGGGGGTAGCGCTTGGTTTATATGATAAAGGAGTAAAGGTGAATAAGTTCCATATGTATTAAGGGGGTAGCGCTTGGTTTATATGATAAAGCAGTAAAGGTGAATAAGTTCCATATGTATTAAGGGGGTAGCGCTTGGTTTATATGATAAAGGAGTAAAGGTGAATAAGTTCCATATGTATTAAGGGGGTAGCGCTTGGTTTATGATAAAGGAGTAAAGGTGAATAAGTTCCATATGTATTAAGGGGGTAGCGCTTGGTTTATATGATAAAGGAGTAAAAGTGAATAAGTTCCATATGTATTAAGGGGGTAGCACTTGGTTTATATGATAAAGGAGTAAAGGTGAATAAGTTCCATATGTATTAAGGGGGTAGCGCTTGGTTTATGATAAAGGAGTAAAGGTGAATAAGTTCCATATGTATTAAGGGGGTAGCGCTTGTTTTTTATGATAAAGGAGTAAAGGTGAATAAGTTCCATATGTATTAACTCCTTCAGCCATATTATGTTCACAGTAAGTCCGAGGAGGCGGGAGCCCCAGGATCATCGCCACTGCCTCGCACTACACTCACAACAACACTGCGGCCGTTAGAATTATCGCAGGAGGCTGAGGTTGCCACCAACGGTTTTATCGTATGGTAACTTATCGGACTTACTGAGCTCATATGACGCAAAATCGCGTCATAAACTTATTGGAGAGGTATAGAGATAAGTCCATATGACGCGATCGCGTCATATGAGTTTTTGGTTATAAGTTCCATATGACGCGATCGCGTCATTTATGTCGCAAGGAGTTAAGGGGGTAGCGCTTGGTTTTTATGATAAAGGAGTAAAGGCGAATAAGTTCCATATGTATTAACCCTCCTCTAGCGGGTGCTCTGTGGCCGTTTTGGGCCTTTCTGGGCCGTTCTGACTGCTATATCAACCATCAGTATGAAAGGAACTGTATTGCGCCGAAAACTAGGTGGAAATCGCTACACAATGACGCCACATACAGCTACGTAGCACTCGTGGAGCACTGACAGTGTTACCTCGAAGATGGAAGTTTAGCTGATTTTGCTACCTTGCTCACTTTTAGCGAACTTTGGTTACACTGTCATCCTCACGCGCGGTGGGGGAACTGGAGTTAGTGTGGGCCGGGAGGCCACAGATGTCGGACGTATGGATCATTACTATCCCACCCATTTTCACTCGATTTCCACCCTTTTTTCACCCGTTTTTTGCCAGTTTTTTCAACTCGACTTATGTGGTGAGCCGCTTTTTAAGGGTTAAGGGGGTAGCGCTTGGTTTATGATAAAGGAGTAAAGGTGAATAAGTTCCATATGTATTAAGGGGGTAGCACTTGGTTTATGATAAAGGAGTAAAGGTGAATAAGTTCCATATGTATTAAGGGGGTAGCGCTTGGTTTATATGATAAAGGAGTAAAGGTGAATAAGTTCCATATATATTAAGGGGGTAGCGCTTGGTTTTTGGCCAATATATTTAGTTATATATATTTTTTTAGTTTCCTCGCTAGACCTCTATCAAGCTTAGAAAAATGTCCAGGCCGACGGCCGGCTCCTTCTAAAATTAGAGGCTCGCTATTGCTCGACAGGAAAAAAAAAATCAACACCTGAAGGGCACGAAAGGTCTTAATATTGAAAACAAAATGAGTCGAAAGGTCTCAAAATCGCCAAACTAACGGAACGAACGTCTTTAAACCTCAAAGCTAATATGGTAAACATGAGGGAGAAGGGGGTCCATCAAAAGCGAGTACTACCCCCTTAACCCTTCCTACCCGGGCTGCCTTAGGTAAGGACAGCGCGGCTGAAGGGCCGCAACCCGGTATGCTTTATGTAAGGCATTTGCTTGAAAGCGTGCTTTAAATTTCGCGCGGGCAAATTTTACTTTGCGGGGGCGATCGTAGCGCCACCAAGCCTCAACTACCACGCTTATCAGTTCCTACATTGCCGCCATTGAGAGCTACAGCAAAAAAATTAATTCCGACGCGTCCGATACTGTGCAATCTCCCGCGCGTCCCAGTGCTACCCCGCTTGCAACATCTACGCCTCTGCCAACCGAGAAGAAAAGGAAAGTAAGGAAAGTGAAACGTTTGCTAAGTGACAGTGCAATACACCGTGAACTTTTCAACCAGGATTTGAGCAGTGGTGAAAGCTCTGTGGACAAAAACCTCTATATTCAGAGTAGAAGTGGGAGCGAAATTGACGATTTTGTGGGATTTGGTGCTGATGACAATGTTGATTTATTTGAGGGGGGTGATAGTAGTGATGATCCTGATGTGGAAGTGGTGGAGGAAGGTGCTATTGAAGTACCAAGTCTGCTAGAGCCAACCCCTTCGCCTAGTTTCGTAGGGCAGGGTAGGCCTAGCCCTAGCCCTACGCCAGGACCTTCCCCTTTGCCTGCCCGTACGCCCTTGAAAGTGGGTAAATACTTCTATAAACAGTCTTTAGTGAAAAGTGCAGCCAAGAAAGCACGCAGGGAGGCAGAAAAAGTGAGGGAAGGCGTAGATAGTGAGAGTGACGCCGACCCAGGCCTAGCAACCACCCGCATTCCTTTGTCACGACGCCTTGACCCGGGACGCCGGGAGGGCCACCCACAGCCCTCAGCTTCATCTGTCCCTCAAGATGACCAAAGGGCCTCTACAAGTGCGCCATTGGCCTCCCTCAGTGTGTCACCACAGGCCCCGCATCGTAGGTCATTATTTCCTGCTGAAAAGTCCCCGGGTAGCCGCAAAAGGAGCCCAACTCCCGAGGCCGAGGCTCCCATTGCTCAACCTCCCGCAGCCCCATGCCGCCGACGCCCGGTCTATTCTTCACCAGAGTTGACTCCTGAAGAGGCTGCTGACGACCCCGACATTGCCCCAGATGACCTGACGTCGCCTGAGGAAGAGGAAAACGAAGAGGAAGAGGAAGAGGAAGAGGAAGAGGGAGTCCCGACAAGAAGAGTCAAAGGACCTCGAGGTCGTAGACGTGGTCAGCCTGCCGACGCCGCTGCCCCTGGGCCTGGGCGTGGGCGTGGGCGTGCAGGGCGTCCGCCTGGGCATCCGCGTGGCCAAGGGCGTGTACCAGGGCGTCCAGGGCGTGTGCCTGCTGCAGCTCCACGTCCTCGTCCTCGACCTGCTGAAATGTTTGTGTGGTCAGATGAGGCGGATTTTGTGCCAGATTTTCCTGCCTTTGACGAGGTACAACAGGGTTCTGGGGTATCACCAGCATATCCCTGTGGCCCAAATGCCACCCCCAGTGAACTTTTCTGTGGCTTCTACGACAATGAAGTCATGGAATACCTTGTCAAAGAGACAAATCACCACCAGGCTATCTGTTCAAACTTTCTTGGCAGGAAGACAAGTGCAAAGATGGTGGCATGGAGAGCTCTCACTGTGGCAGAATTATATGTGTTCTTGGCACTCACAATGCTGATGACACACATAAAGAAGCACGTTCTGGCCGACTACTGGATAACTGGCGACCTCACAACGACTCCAACATTTGGCAAATTCATGTCAAGGGATAGGTACTTCGACATCCTCTCATATTTCCACCTGACAAATAACATGCATGTCCACGAGCCCGACACACTCTGGAAGATCAGGCAACTGTATGACATGATACGTCATCGGTTTTCCACCTACCTGATTCCATTTCAGAAGCTGTGCATCGACGAGTCTCTGGTCCTGTTCCGTGGTAGGCTGCACTTCCGACAGTATATCCCGTCAAAGAGACACCGCTTCGGCATCAAGCTCTTCGTCCTCTGCGACTGCAAGACGGGATATGTGCTCGACTTTATAGTCTACAGCGGCAAGGGTGGTGAGGTGGAGATTGACCCCCTCATTGGTTTTGGCGGCGCTGTGGTAAAGAGGATGATGGAGAGGTACTTCCATGACAACCACGTCCTCTATACCGACAATTATTACACGTCGCCTATCCTCGCCAAGTACCTCCATGACCGCAAGACCGGAACTGTTGGCACAGTGAAGGGGAAGAGGAAGGGCATGCCAGCCTACCCAACAAAAACTAAGAAGACGGACATATTCCATAAGAAGAGTGGCCCCGTCCTCTCCATCCACTGGCATGACCAGCGCAAGGTCAACCTCCTCACCACATGCCACATGCCACAAAGCAGAGATGGTCCCCACAGGGAAGGTGGACCGAAAAACTAAGAACCCTATCACAAAACCAGCTGCTGTTCTGGACTATAACCTCAACATGCGCCTCGTCGACAAGTCCGACATGCAGATGGGCTTCATAGACTGCCTGCGAACATCTTGCAGGTGGTACAAGAAGTTTGTCCTGCATACAGTAGATATGTCTGTCCTCAACGCGTACAACATCTACCGTTTGAGGTGTCCAGTCATCAAGTACAAGAGCCTGCGGACCTTCCAAAAGCAGCTGATACATGAGCTCTTGGTAAAACATGCGGGTACACCAGGGAGGCCACTACAAGGACCAGGCATGATGGACAGAATAGGGTGTGCCGACTTCATCAGAAAGCACCAGCTCGTCGCCCTTCCTTTCCAGGGTCCTAACAGCCGAATAAGGATGCAGAAGAGGTGCTATGTGTGCACCCGCACAACTCGACGACCAAGCAAACCCACAAAAACCACTTGGCAATGCCTCGAGTGTCAGGTGGGACTGTGTGCCGGCACCTGCTTCAATGATTTCCACACTCTGGCAAACTATTGAAGTGTAAGTGACAGTGATAGTGACACTCAATAATAATAATATAACTAAGTATAAGTGAAAGAGACACATAAGTAATAATAAGTGCCTTCAGAACAATATGAACAAGTGAAAATTACACTATCAATTACCATAGTCCAGTATAAATAATCATAACTACTATAATAATGACTATAAAACTAAGTATAAGTGAAAGAGACACACATAAGTAATAATAAGTGCCTTCAGAACAATATGAACAAGTGAAAGTGACACTAAAATATATATTCCTAACAATAAAGAAGTGAAAATGACACTATCAATTACCATAGTCCAGTATAAATAATCATAACTACTATAATAATGACTATAAAACTAAGTATAAGTGACAGAGACAAATTACTTCAGAAAAATATATGTATTGAGTGAAAATATCATAATAACAATAATATATGGCATAATAAACAATAAAACACTAAAAAATCGCTTCCCGCCATAATTCAAGGTAGAGCGACGAGTCAAAACGTTCGTCGTAGCCTGGGCCGCGGGTGAGCTGTCGGACGCGGCGAGGTAAATACGCGGCAAAAGTTACCTCCACTTCCATCACCATAACTCCTGAACTACTTGAGCTAGAAAGCTCTACTCAATGCCATTCTACGCGGGAAGGTAAGGCGCCCATTTTGACATATGTTTGATTATTGTACGTAGTATATTAAGCGAGATTAGCCTTAGTTTACTTTTGTTGTGTTTTCAGCCAGATCGCCCGGATACAGCCTCCGTCATTAAGAAAGGCTGCCCGGGTAGGAAGGGTTAAGCTATTCAACATAATATATCTTCGATGGAGTTTCCGATTCCAATGCGAAATAGACTCATAATAGTTCGAGACAAATTTTGCTCATGGAAAATTGCCGGAAAATGAGCTTGTGTGACACCGACTCAACTGTGAATTAAGGGGAGACAGACCGTTTATTGTTTGTTTTGTGGTCTATTAA
The DNA here is from genome assembly GCA_032716605.1 of Paralithodes platypus. NCBI lineage: Eukaryota > Metazoa > Arthropoda > Malacostraca > Decapoda > Lithodidae > Paralithodes > Paralithodes platypus. Next base: position 26,473,396 of record CM064544.1, on the reverse strand, counting down.
TTCATAATTCATTAGTTTCCTCGCTAGACCTCCATCAAGCTTAGAAAAACACACCCTAGATCCCCATTCAAGAAAAATTTATACATTTTTCGGTAGAATAATGTGCCGGCCGAAGGCCGGTTCTTCTTAAAATTTCAGGCTCGCTATCGCTCGTCAGGAAATAATCGACACCTAAATGGTACGAAAGGTCTTAACATTGACAACGAATTGGGGCGAAAGGTGTTAAAATCGCCAAACTAATGGGCCGAACGTGTTATAATCTAAAACAAAACGGGGCCAAACATGAGGGAGAAGGAGTTCCAGAAAAACGGTCTGCCTTAAGTGGATTGCAAAAGCCGGTTTCACACGAAAGCTTTTTCCAGCAATTTTCGATGAGCAAGTTTTTTCTGGTACTATTTTGAGGGTTTTTTGAGCAATTTTTACGGGCAATTATGATCTGGCAGCTTCAAAAATTACACTTTATCAGAATTCAGCCGCCTAACATAATCTACCTTCAGTCTAGTTACTGATACCAGTGCGAAAATGTCCCGAAATATACTGAGAAAAAACTTGCTCATGGAAAATTTACGGAAAAAACGCTCGTGTGACAGCGGCTTTAGGTAGTTTAATTCTTGTATTTGTATGTATTTGGATTACCTCAGGCCCATTCCCCACTTTTCCTATTTTTTCTGGGGGTGGCCGACTCAAGACAGAGCCCGAATAGAGACAACACCTTTCGGAACTTAAATTTTGAAGCGGCCAGACAACAATTGCCCGTAAATCACGCTCGTGTGACACCACCTTAAGGGGAGATGGGTCGTTTTTCTGGACCCCCTTTACCCTCATGTTTAGCCTCATTAATTTTGAGATTTTAAGACGTTCGTTCCATTAGTTCCATTAATTTTGAGACCTTTCACCACATTTATTTGTCAATATCAAGACCTTTCGTGCCATCAAGGTGTCGATTTTGTCCTGTAATTTTAAAAGGAATCTGCCTTCGGCCGGGACATTTTTCTGTTGACAAATGTACAAACTTATCTTGAAGGGGTTTCTAGGGATTTTTTTTTTTTTTTAAGCTTGATGAAGGTGTAGCGGGGAAACTAAAAATGTAAAGAATATAATACAAATAGAGCCAATAAAATAACCACTGTCCCCTTAAGGGAAGAAAGTGGGTTGGGTATCAAAATAAAGGGAAAATCGTGCCTGTTGGGTTGGGTTAAACTTGTTCTAAAATCAGCAACTTTGATTCTTGATGTTGGATTTCCTAGTGACTCTCTATATCGCAATTCCCTGTTAACGTTTTAAGTTTAGGTATTCATGTTCGGTCGGTTGCAAGGGGAACCCACGCAATGCGAGCTAAGATCATTATTATTTATCGCGCCTTTCCTTAACTGGGAAGTTATTGCGTGAAATGCATGTTAGTTTTTAAAATCGTTGGATGGCTCCCAGTGGGATGTGTGGTGTAGTCTGTATTTTAGCCAATTGGACGACATATGAAACGAAGGCTTAGGGTTAATCTGTACGGTACCATTCTCACTACGGTACCAGTCTCACCCGAAGGCTTAGGTTGACCCAGGGTCCAGATAATATAATAACACAAGCACAAGTGTGTGTGCGTGTTATGTTCATTCCTTCTCTTTATGACAAACTGGCCTTCCTTCGGACAAAGTCCCTAATCAGGTATCAACCTCTCCTCTCTCTCTCCTCTCCTCTCTCTCTCTCTCCGCTTCTCTTCCTCTCCTCTTTTCTCTCTCTCTCCTCTCTCTCCTCTCTCTCTCTCTCTCTCTCTCTCCTCTTATCTCCTCTCTCTCTCTAATATCTCTCCTCTCTCTCTCTCTCTCTCTCTCTCTCTCTCTCTCCTCTACTCTCTCTCTCTCTCTCTCTCTCTCTCTCTCTCTCTCTCTCTCTCTCTCTCCCTCTTTCCTTCTCCCTCTTTCCTTCTCTCTCTCTCTCTCTCTCTCTCTCTAACTCTCTCTCTCCTCTCTCTATCTCTCTGTCTCTCTCTCTCCATCCCTCTGTCTCTCTTCCTCTCTCTCTCCTCTCTCTCTCTCTCTCTCTCTCTCTCTCTCTCTCTCCCTCTCTCTTCTCTCTCTCTCCTCTCTCTCTCTCTCTCCTCTCTCTCTCTCTCTCTCTCTCTCTCTTCCTGTCTTTCTCTCTTCCTCTCTCTTGCTTCTCTCTCTCTCCTCTCTCTCTCTCTCTCTCTCTCTCTCTCTCTCTCTCTCTCTCTCTCTCTACCGCACCGACCCGTGGTAATAACGTTCTTGACATTGTACTTGCAACAAAAGAAGAATTAATAGAGAATTTGAATGTTGGTGATGAATTCAGTAACAGCGACCATCGTACACTAACTTTCACTTTAAACTTTACTAGTAACGAACCAAATAGTAGCATCGAAAAAAGTCCCTAATTTCAAGAAAGCAAACTTCATAAACTTAGAAGCTATGTTTAAAGAAACTGACTGGATCTTTTTAATTAACCATATCGCCATACATACATCTGGGAAGTTATTCGAAACCACTTACCTAAAAGCAGTGCAAGGCTGCATACCATCGAACATACGGCGTCCAGGCCATAATAATAAGCCCAAATGGTGGAATAAAGATATTTCAAACTGCCTGCTTGCTAAAAAAAATTCTAATGATAGATTAAAATCCTCACAAAATGACGAAGAACGGGTGAAATTTGTAGAGCTACGACGCAAAGCCAAAAAGTTAATTAAGCAAAGTAAAAAATACCCTAGAGTTACATATTGCGAATCAAAGTAAAACAAACCCGAAAGAATTCTATAGTTATATCAGAAATAAAAAAGTAGTTACTTCAACTGTTGGACCGTTAGTCGATGACAATGGAGAATACACCAAAGACGAAGTACAAATGAGTAATGCCCTCAATACCTTCTTTGCATCAGTTTTTACAACCGAAGACCTCAGTGATATCCCTACACCATCGCCGATTCAGATTGATAATTCAGATGTTCTAAGCAATATCACCGTTACAGAGAGAGAAGTATTGAATTGTTTAGATAAACTCAAGGTAAATAAAACGCCTGGGACCTGATACAATCTCGCCTAGAGTTCTAAAGGAAGCTAAGGATGAGCTCTCCAAACCACTGACATTACTATTCAATAAATCCTTGCAGTCTGGAACTATGCCTGATCAGTGGAAGATAGCCAACGTAACACCGATATTCAAAAAAGGCAGCAAATCCCTACCCAGTAACTATCGTCCAAGTAGCTTAACCTCAGTTGTATGTAAAATGCTAGAAACGGTAATAAGAGACAGACTCGTAAATCACTTAGAGGAAAATAACATACTTAAAGATACTCAACACGGCTTTCGTAAAAAACGTTCCTGTTTAACAAACCTCTTAGACTTCTTCCACAATATCCTGAACCTCTACGATGAGAGTAAAAGCTGTAGATATTATATACCTTGATTTTCAAAAGGCCTTTGACAAAGTTCCCCACAAACGTTTACTGTTAACACTAAAAGCGCATGGAATACAAGACGGTTGTGTTGAAATGGATACAGAATTGGCTCAGCGACAGAAAGCAAAGAGTAGTCATAAACGGTTAAGGCATCTAAATGGACCAATGTAAGTAGCGGGGGTACCCCAGGGATCGGTAATAGGACCAATTCTCTTTCTAATTTACATCAACGACATAGATGAGGGTCTCACCTGTACAATCTCAAAATTTGCTGACGATACAAAAATTGCAAATAGCGTACTCTCAAAAGATCAAGGTGACGATATGCAACACAATCTAGATAAATTGTCACATTGGGCCCAAATTTGGCAAATGAGTTTCAATGCGGATAAATATAAAGTACTACATATCGGATACCTAAATGAGAAAGCAAACTATTCGATGAATGGCACTCAGCTTAAGAATGTAAACAGAGAAACCGATCTGGGAGTAACAATATCGAGTAACCTAAAACCGAGTCAACAATGTTCAGAAGTTGTTAAGAAGGCAAACAAAAAATTGGCTTTATAGGCAGGTCATTTGAGCATAAATCCAAAGACATTATCCTAGCCCTTTACAATTCCTTAGTCCGCCCTCTTCTGGAATACTGCGTTCAATGCTGGTGCCCTTATTACCAAAAAGACATAAACAAGCTAGAACGAGTTCAACGTAGAGTTACCAAAATGATACCTAGCCTAAAGAACAAACCATACGAAGAGCTTCTTAGAGAATTAAATCTATTTCCTTTAACCCAGCGCAGATTAAGAGGTGACTTAATTTAAGTGTTCAAAATCATCAAAGGCATCGACAATATGAACTGTAGTAAGTACTTCACTATCGACCAATCTAATTACACGCGGGGAAACGGTTGCAAAATTATTGGTAAATCTTTTAACTCACACGAATCTAAGTATTTCTTCTTCAATCGAGTTGTGAACTTGTGGAATGGGCTACCCCGAGATGTTATAGACTGCAGCACCGTTGATTCATTTAAACTCCGCCTAGACAAATATCTCGCATCAAACCCGCGACTGACTGCGTTTGTAAATGAATAACTTTATTTTATCCTCCCCTCAGTTACTAACCCCTATGTCCCCTACTAACTTCCTAGTCCGGCCACGGACATTAGTTTCAGGGCAGTAGTTCCCTTTCCAATGTTCCCTTACCCACTCTAAACCACTGTTTGGACACTTGATCCTCAGTGTTTTGGAGGACAAGCAGCCTAGAAGGGTCACTGGATCTGTTGTTGCTTGATTTCCTTTGTACTCCTTTGTACTCTCTCTCTCTGTCTCTCTCTCTCTCTCTCTCTCTCCAATGTGAAATGTTGAGAATTAATACATTGTCTTAGTGTATACAAGTTATATATTGTATGCTCGTCACCATATATAATTTATTACTTCATATTTATGCACATTTAATTTCAAAATAAACTTAGCTTGAATTATTTCAATGTTTTCTTTTGTCCTGTTTCATTAAATATGACTCTAGTTACACGCATAGTTCAATATATCACAAAAACAAGGTGTCTTATATGAGGGGTTCAGTCAGAGCGTGGGCCTTGTGACGTCACTCACTCGCAGGTACCTGGCTGGTGGGTTGACCCTATATTCTCTGGACCCTGGGTTGACCAGTAGCTTAGGTTGACCAGTACGATACCCATCTCACCTTGTAACCGATCACCAACCCCAGATGGGACGTCACAACTTCGTCCACTTATTCCAGGCTCCTATTTATACTGCTAGGTGAACAGAGGCTACACCGTTAGGAGGCTTGCCCAAATGTCTCTTCCCCGCGCGGGTCTCAAACTCGGGACCTTCTGGATGTGAGCCAGACGCGCTATCTGTTATGCCACGGGGAGGTGTACTTACTCTAGTTGTACTTACTCTAGTTGTATTGCGGGAGTGAGCATGCTCGTTATTTCCCGCCTCCTATATGTGTAGGTGTTATATGTATCGTTGGAATGGCTGTGGATGTGTGTGTAGTCTGTATTTTTAGCCAATTGGCGACATCGGAAACGAAGGCTTAGGGTGGATCTGTATGGTACCATTCTCACTATAGACGGTACCGTCTCGCCCGAAGGCTTAGGTAGCCATCAGCTTTGGTGAACCATATGATACCCATCTCACATTGTACCATTTTTGCCAACCCCAGATTGGACGTCACAACGTCGTCCACTTATTCCAGGTACCTATTTACAGCTAGGTGACCATGAGGTAACACATGAAAGGAGACAAGCCCAACTACTGTCTCCGCCCGGCGGGGGCATTGAAACCCCCGACCCCCTCGTGTGTGAGACGACCGAGCGCTACCTACTAGGCCTACGGGCCTTGTGTGTGTGTGGTGTGTGGTGTCAGTACGTGTGTGAGGGTGTGTATATATGTGTGTGTGTCTTTCGTCTGTGTTGCGTTTGTGTGTGTGACGAGAGAATGAGAGATGTGTAGGTTTTAAAACAAATGCTTACTGAACACAAATATGCATCGAAGGATTCAGTAATTGCATAAAGATGTATAAATGGTAAACACAGATGGGGAGAGTTAAGGAGCAGATTATTTAATGGTTTATTGATTCTCGTTCGTAGTGTTTGTGTGAGACCCGAGAGAGAGAGAGTATACGATCGATTATATGACTACACAGCAAAAGACTGAATATAGGAAAGTTAACTTTTTTTTTAGTAGTAACAGTACAAAGCAATATATATACCATAGCTCAACAAGAAATTGATGCATTAAAGAAAACACACACAGTTTTTTGAAGATTCATTCGGAATACAAATCCGAAGACGTTATTCTTACTTTATTAGATACGTTGTGTCGCTTTTAAATAATATACAGATAGAAGATTAGACAATCGAGAAGAGGCAAGGAAGTGTGTCCATGGTTATATATTAGAATGGGACTCTTAGACAACCATAAATGTTATTATAAAGGTCAGTTTGTCGATACAAAGAGTATTATTTATACGTTGTTTACAAGCGTTATCTGCGCTAGTCAAATATTGGAATTACACTGACAGTTTACATAACACAAAAGCTTTTGACAAGTAGAGTGCAGTATTTTTCTGATACCATTTTCCTCCTCAGGACTTTTCATTAACTTAATCCTAAATACTTGGGTAAATCTCTGTTTATTATGCTTGGCTTATGATTACCTAATAGTATTTGTTATGGAAAAACGAACAAGTAGACACCCAATCAGAGCAGGGCAATAACAAGAGGAGGCATTAAAGGCCAAATTGTATGAAGGTTGCTGGAAACTCCTGTTTCATTTTTATCTGGCTTCCCTCCCTGTTTCTGTTTGTGTCTCACCGACACCAGAGTAATCCCAGTTAGGTTTCACAAAAACATTTCCTCCTCCTAGGTTTTTATTTCAGTACACTTAAGCAAAAATACCACAACTCCCCCAAAAACAACAAAAACAAAAATAAATACAAAATAAGTTTAACTGTAGCGACTATAAGATTCTCATCTTTGGGGGAGGGGGGAAAAGTGATTTTCAGCGCAGCTATGTTGTTTTGTCTCCTCCATACAAATCATAGTAGACAAACAAAAAATAATACTATATATACTATATATATATATATATATATATTTATATCTATATATATATATTTTATTTCTCTATATATATATATATACTGTATAATATATCTATATACTATAACTGTATATACTGTCATGCCTTATGCCGAAAATGTACAGATTAATCTCGAAGGGGGATCTTGAGGAAACTAAGGAAAGGACATTAAAACAATTGATAAATAGAATATAAATAACTAATACACATACAGTATTATACCATCTTAACCCACTTAAAAACCTCCCAAAATATGATGATGACTGCTTCTCCAATTCACACTAGATTAGGTTGACTGACCAACAAAGTAGCCTCGAAATGGATCAAAATACCTCTTCTTTGTAATCGTTTCTACTATACGGGAAACTTCTGTTACAATTACATAGCTACATTTGAGTAACGAGAGAGAGAGAGAGACGAGATGAGAGAGAGAGAGAGAGGAGAGAGAGAGAGAAGATGATGAGGACGAGACGGAGAGTGGATTCCTCTGAAAGGTCAGTGTACCAAGTCTGTACAACCTTTCTTACTTAGGGTATCTCTCTCGCTCTCGCTCTCTCTCTCTCTCTCTCTCTCTCTCTCTCTCTCTCTCTCTCTCATCTATCTATCTCTCCACTTCTCCTTCCCTCTCTCTAGCTCTCTCTCTCTCTCAAATCAAAGTTTAAATCAAACACAAAATAATTCTATAGTTGCATCAGAAATAAGTAAGTAATCAGTTTAACTATTGGACCGTTAGTAGATGTGAACGGAGATTTCACGAAAGACGAAGAACAGATGGGTGATGTCCTCAACACCTTTTTTACATCAGTGTTTACAAC
>CM064544.1:26418125-26465463 GCA_032716605.1 Paralithodes platypus | reverse complement strand
AACTACATGGCAACACACACACAACACCAAATATCAAAACACCCAGCAACACCGGTATAACACATTATTGTCCTCTTCCTCCCTGCCCGCCCCGAACCAACAGCCAGAAGCACATTACTTATCCTCAGATCACTCACAGAAAACACACAGCTGCACGACCTCCCGAAATCCATCCTTCGAATCCTCCCTTCTCGCGAGGACAGAGTCCACCTGGCCAGGCTGAGATGCGGACCCATCCACTCTCCTGAGCTATCAGAAGAGACTATGACTCCGTTGTCGACGCCTGCCGGGATGTAACACAGCACCCCATTAAACACATCATAGAAGACTGCATTTCACACAACCACTTACGCAAACACAATCTACACTCATGAGAGCTCTGTGGGAAAGCCCGATCGTGGCCATTGCTTTCTCACTCGGGCTGTTCGGAACAGGAACAAACAACAAACAACCACAATGCTGAAATTTCGTCACTGAAGATGCATTGGCGAAGATTCTTGAGAACTTCAAAAAATCTGTAGTTGGGAGGTTGAGTAGCTCCCTACCTAAGGATTGTTTCCCAGCACTGTTGTCTGAATTAATGGAAAAAATAGAAGGAACCATTGCCAACAACTTACGTAGTGGGTTCAGGAAATGTGGCATCTATCCCATTTTCGACAAACTATTGCAAGACGGAACCTGAGCAAACCGCCCCGGGTATCCAGCACCTTCCACTGCCTTACACCTCAGTTTTTGATCTTACAAATTGAGGCACGGCACATCCACACCTAAATCAAAGCGTAAAAGGCGCCTAAATGTCACCTGGACAAAGCGCATCGACTCGAGCAATGAATGAAGAGAATGAAGATGATTATACTGCTGATAATCCCCAAGAGCCAAATACCTCTACCCCAAACCCTCCGGCAGAGACAGCACATACCGCTAACCATCTACTCGGAACCTTGCACCTGAAACTGAGACACAACCAAGCACCTCTACCAACAATGTTGGTACCGGTACCGTTGTTCCATCAAATTGGGTAGTAGTTAAGTACCCTTTGATAATAAAAAGACATTCAAGCAGTACATTGCTGTGGTAGTGAAAGTGGAACCATCACTTCATGTGAGCTTTCTGAAACATGTCAAGGGAACCCCAAACCTATTCATAAACCCTATGACAGATGATTATAGTGACATAGACAAGGAGGATATTGTCAAAGTCTTATCAGAACCATCACTAGATAAAAGAAGTTGCATGATGTTCGATGTCAATCTGTGGCCCTAGAAATGCTGTATTATGTGATAGATAGGCCTACTGCAGTACCTGGTACCATTGTGATAACATGATTATAGATTTGAGTTCATCTCTCTACAACATGTGTCTGTGATATGTGTGCCTGGTATATGTGCATTTTTGTTGGTATATGTGTATTAGTAAAACCAATATAATTGTGTAAAGGTCTTATGTTGTTGTTGTTCCCTAAGCTGCCTGGCCGAACAGCCCCGATTCCCTGAGAAACATGGCCACGATCGGGCTTTCCCACAGAGCTCTCATTGAGTGTAGATTGTGTTGTTGGCGTAAGTGGTTGTGTGAGTGAGTAAGTCTTATTATAAGTATGTGTATTACAATATGCACAGCTACTTAACCCGGAGCTCGGGGAGACTCTTAAGAGTTCCGGCGCACTGCTGGGAGACTCTTAGAGTCAGAGAAAACAAATCAACTTTTGACATCGAAAAAAAAAAAAAAATTTATTTTTTTTTTTATTTTTTTTGGCCTGGGCCATGCAAAATCTCAGTCCTCTACCTCCCCTCCTCCCACTTTCCTCCTCCTTCATTAGCACCTATTTTCCCTGTTATCCCTTATTCTGAGTATATTTTCGTGCTAATTAGAAATCCGATTGGAGGGTGGTGGTCATCACTGATATCGAGTGCAAGAGAGAGAGAGAGAGTATCGATCGACTGTGTCTCAGTGGCCTTGGGGGAAATTGGCGGGAAAGCAGATTGCCTCACCCATACATTATACAACTCGCGGGCTATATCTCCGATTTTGACCATCCAAACGCTGTTTTCACTCGTTTTATTGTTGTTTCAGGTTAATACCTTTATAATCAACCCATAATAGGCGCATATGGATAAGTATTAATGCTATTAATGGCACAATGAATATTTTAGTGACGGAAACACCTCAAATACGTCAGCACAGGGGGACGTTTCCAATTACCCCCATGCGCACTTCAGAGGTTAAGTAAGGTTAAGTAGCAAATCGCTAATTATGTCAAGTTATGTTTTGCATTCAAGAACAACTATTTTATATAATTTGAGGCATATGTGATACACAAAAACAAAAAAAATAAGTTTACAAAAGTTCCTGAACATTAGAGTGTTCATATCATCACTGTCTTCGTGGTGCAATGCATAAGTGTTGATTTTCGATGTGAGCATCCTAGGTTCGAATCCCCGGACTGCCACACGTGTTTGTTACTTTCATTAATCGAGTTTAGGAGTAAAGTTGGTTGGTGGAGAGAACATAATAAAAAATACATGTCTGTAATGTGATATAATCCCTATTACTGTGATATGAAATAATGTGCCAAAGAAAGGAGATATGTTTGGTTATATGTATATATTGTACAAGTCTACACAGGAATTTTGGATATTTTTTTTTTTAAAACCTCCGAAATGTCCGAAGTTTGGTTACTGGTGTACGATGTTAGGGTGGTGTGAACAGTACTCTCGTTTAAAGGGCAAATATATGCGTGTCCGAGGTTAGGAACACCCGTCCGAAGATAGGAATTATGATCCTAACCTCGGACGTCACAAAATAGTTTATATTCCTCGCAAGGTGAGGGTACCGGTATTTTTTTTTTTTTTATGGATTCAGTAGGTAATCTCCCTGGCTACTCAATGACACCAACATAAAACATTTGGTACCATTCTACACATCGTTATTAATTGAAAACGCTAACAATTTCCGAAGTTACGGCATTTTACGGTAACTTAAAAGCGCACGATAGCTTGTTTTGTAGGAAAGAAACTATAGTGCGCAGGTGCAGACATTCAACCTGCCAAATTCTACAGCTACAGAATATAATACCGTATGTTCAGCCAATTTCTACTGAAACACGTATTTGTTAGTAACTAAAAAGGAAGTAAATACAATACTTCAATGAGTATTAAAATTTCGCCCAGCCTATCACACCACATTAGATGAAACTAAATTTCTTGTTCAATAAGCTGATATTTATGTATCAAATTATGTTAATTATTATTATATTCACTGCATTAACTAGTATAACCATCATATTATGAATCTAGTAAAAAAAAATTACTACACAACTAGGGTACGATGCCCAATGCAGACGCAAAAATGACTACACAACTAGGGTACGATGCCCAATGAAGACGCAAAAATGACTACACAACTAGGGTACGATGCCCAATGCAGACGCAAAAATGACTACACAACTAGGGTACGATGCCCAATGCAGACGCAAAAATGACTACACAACTAGGGTACGATGCCCAATGCAGACGCAAAAATGGGCACTATTTTTTTTTATCGAGTTGCTTCTGTCAACCTATAACAGATTGAAAATTGGGGGTAGGGGGGATAAATAGCAAAAAGGCTATATTTTTAAAACAAATAAAAACAATTCTTGTATCTCTTATTCTTTAAGAGAGAGAAGACAAATAAGAGATGCGTCTCCATTTTTTCACAAAACCATAAGGAGACGCCCCTGGACCTAAGGAGACGCAGGTATGTTTAAAACACTAAAACACAAAAACACACATAAAATGATATAAGTACTTACCTCATGGGTACCAGAAAGTACGGTACTTAGCTCATGGGTACCAGAAAGAAAGCATGGTACTTTTGGTTGTAAGTTGACAATGCTAAAGCAATAAAACGGACTGACATAGGCCTTATAATATATATTATTAGAGAGACCTAAAATATTACTAAACATACTAATTGCTCATTGTAGGCCAATAACAAAACAGTTTAGAGGATGCAGGGAAGTTATATATGTAACATTCATGCTAATACGAGGTTTAAATCAAGCACCAGTCGCCAACCCGGGCATATTTGGGGAAAATAGGGATAGGAAATGGGCGGAGGGCCTGGAAATATAGTATATTTTTTCATCACTAGGCTGACCGGGCCCACACAAACATTTGACTGCTGGCAAGAACATGCTTAATGTGATTTTGAATTGCTGAGGGGGTAAAAGGGGTGCATCTCCTTAGGGCCAGCAAAAAATTCTGGAGGTCCAATAGAGATGCATTTTTCAAACGGTTGCCATACCTCACTGGTAGAAAGCCATTCTCCCCACTATGTATGGTGTAATTAGGGTCGAGTTTCCTTCACCCAGGATAAAAGAAAGGTTATGTTTAATAATGTTAACAAAATAAACACACATTTACAAGGACCTAAGGAGACGCAACCCGGCTACCCTAAGCAGACGTGTGCATCTCTATAGGGCCCAGGGTTCTAGTTAAGGCAGCTTCGTCAATGGTGAAGGAAACTCAACCTTATTTATACCAGACATAGAGGAGAGTATGCTATGTTACCAGTGTGGTGTACGACCTTCTGGCATCAATTTGAAAAAATGCGTCTCCATTGGATTTTACTATTTTTGCTGGACCTATGGGGACGCACCCTCACCCCCTTCAGCCGTGCAAGTAAAAGCCTTTTGATCATGCAGTGTTATACTTCAACTCATGCACTATCAACCTGCAGTAATCGAAACTTTATTCAAATTAGGGAACTGTAAGAAATTTAGCTTTTAAAAAAAAAAAAAATCCTTAGGTTTTCGTAAGGAATTTGCAAAAACATGACATTTTTTTAGTTCATCTCATCTCACACAATAACATGAAAATAATAAGCTGGTACTATGTGAGCATAAATTAGGTGATAGTTAAAGAATATTTTGGCCCACCATTCATGCATCTATCTACTCATCCTATGCCTGTGCAAGTTTTTTTGTTTCAAGTGAGTCTCCTTTGGGCAATGCGTCTCCATTGGTACTCGTACCTTATGTGTCATAGATAGTTGAGAACTGTATTAAACCTCTTAAATCACGAAAACCATCAAAACACCTCAATGGTGTATCACACACCATAGTCATTTGAATAAGACCCCCAGCGCCATCTGGATTTTTAGTACGGTTTTCCCTCATTGTACAAGGACCGCTAAACTTAAAATACAAAACTCCTTAAAATACTAACCAGTCTAGCCGGTATCCCAGATCTTTAGAAGTTCTGAGCTTTCGAAGATCGTAGGTCGTCTATGGTGATTAGTTTCTTACAGTAGATCCTCTGGAAAAAGGCAAACTAGGCCTGTGTATCCAGCTCAGTGCCAGTACTTGCACTACTGCGGTCGTTCACTGTGTTGGCGGCGGCGGAAGCAGACTCAAAATTTTTACTATTCTGTATTTTTGCTTTATAATCAAACTTCAAATCTTGTCTTTCCCATGCTTTATCAAGATTACTTTCAAACTTCCTTATTGATTTGGAATGGACTACATACTGGGGAAGTGCGTTCCACTCATTTACCACGATCACAAAATGAGTTCTTTGCCTTTTCAAGCCGATTTCTTTCTTTGTAAATTTTCTTAGAATGTCCTCTCGTTCTTGTTCCCACACACATCCTCATCACACTTTCCTTACACTATCTTAAAAGTCTCTATTCTTATCCCCCGTCTCCTATGCCAGTGTCGGAAGTCCCAGTTGTCCTCAACCTCTGCTCATAGCCCGATAACTTTGGTAATCTTCGTCGATTGAAGACTGTACGATCCGTGCGAGTCTCCTTGTGCTGTAAAGTGGAAAAATTGGTTAGTTATATGAATTCCAATGTAATTACCATCATAAGCTTTTACACCAACATTCAATAGTCTATTCATTAAAAATAGGCCAAAATCTTTAACAATAATATTTACAACTCAAAAAGTAACAATCAAAAAGTACCTACAATAAACTATATACCCGGTTGCAAAGAACTAGGCCAAAATTCTGAACATTAACCTCAAACTCTTAAAAACATCAACCAGGGAATAGGTAGAGATACTATCTACTATACTCAAAACTTAGATGTTTTTTCGTTTGTTTTTATTGTGTGGACTCTCTTCTCTATCCTGAAGCGTTGTTTCCACATAGCAATCTTGATTAGTTATTTTGCATTTATATTGTCTTTGTCAGAATTTTGGTTTGTTTAGTTTGCAAGTTTTACATTTTAATTAATATCGCCATTACTTTACTGATGTTAACACCTTTTGCCCCAGCCTCATTTAGGAAGTACTGTACCGCCCATTTTTCTATCAAACAAATTTAGAAACTTATTTAAAAGGAGTTTTGGGGGTGAATTTTCAAGCTTCAAGGTCTACAGAGCAAACTATATTTCTAATAGAGTATTAACCCACTGAGCCCCAGCTAGTTATAAATAAATGTACCACCAGGGACCACCAGATTTTGATTTTTGTTTTTCCCATAAACAATAGCAAATGGGTTAGGAATGAAGGACCGCCCCCCTTCAAAAAAAACCTATCAAAAATACGGTAATTTCCTTACATAATTCCCTGTGTAGCGAGGCAGTGAGTGTGGAGGTGGGCCCAGTGCTGGCGCGGGAGCCGTGCCGAATGGTCAGAGCCGACCTACGCTCCTCCCACCGCTCGTCTCTCTCGGAGTCAAATATTGCTCAAAATTGCATACCGCCTGAAGTCGGTCCCCGCCACATAATCCTTTCTTCTCTAGACCGACTTAAGTCCGGCGTCGCCAGACAAGGGTTAAGATCGTAGAGTATTGAAGATGGTCTCTTTTAAGACTACGCTGTAATAAAACGTTTACAATTAGTTATATGGATTTTTTGCCATTTCATATCCTATACTTTAATGCTCTGAAAATAATTACTGTACAGTACTCTATTATAATGTAAAACTTGCAAAATAAACAAACCAAAACAGGGACTATACAAGATAAATGCAAAAGAACTAATCAAAATCGCTATAAATAAATATTCTTTAAATATTCTTAAATATTCCCAAATTCTTTACCACTAACCAACTCAAAACCTAGAATTTAACCAGTCAGCCAGGGAATAACCGGAAATTCACAGCCCATTTGCTCTAGCCCTCATCAGTTGAGATGGTATCACACTAGCACATTTTTCCTCAACACTGGTCAGGCAGCTCACGAGTTAAACATTTAATATTTTGACGGTCACCTATATTCATCTATCATCAGTCTAGTTTCCGATACCAGTGCAAAATACAGATACTCCACATATGTTGCCAGAAATTTTTTGAATGTTTACTAGAAAATCTATTGTGTGATACGGCATTACAGACTGTAGCCGTGGCATACATCGGTAGAGAGTCTGCTGCTGATCAAAGGGTCGAATATTCCACAATCATTAGTCTATTCATTAAAGATTACCACAACATTCTTTACCACTATCCTCTATAACTCAAACACACGTAACTAAAGTAGCAAAATTCCAAATAACTAGGCCAAAACTATCAAGCAGGAGCAACAAAGCTTTTCTACTCTTGTCAGTCATGATTAGCCCCAATAGTTTTGCAGAGATTAAGACTTTTCTATCTATCTATCTATTGCCTGATGCCGTGATCCCCGAAGGGGTGGCCACGAACGAACCTCCCCCACTCCGAGGCTGTTAGTCCGTTTTTCTTTGCTTAGGTATTTTTTCCGGGTGGGGGTCGCAAGCCCACCGACCCAACCTCTTTAGTCGCCTCTTACGACACGCAGAAGGCACGTGGGGCATATTCTATTCCCTTGCCCCCAGGGGACTTGAGACTTTTGCCCCCAATTAAATAACCAGTGCCATTTATTAATCTTTTAGCTTTCCTGGCAAGCAATATAGATATTCTAATTTAGGAGGAACTCCCGGTTTTTCAATGCGTTTTTTTTTACAGTTAGTTATGTAGAGCAGATTAACCAGACCACTGAGCTCCATACGGAACTCTCATAGGATTTTTTTTTTTTTTTTTTTTTACAAATTTAATTCAAATATGGTTCCTTGGGTGTTTAAGATAAAAGATATAGGAAACATATCTCTTAACCTCTGAAGTGCGCATGGGGGTAATTGGAAACGTCCCCCTGTGCTGACGTATTTGAGGTGTTTCCGTCACTAAAATATTCATTGTGCCATTAATAGCATTAATATTTATCCATATGCGCCTATTATGGGTTGATTATAAAGGTATTAACCTGAAACAACAATAAAACGAGTGAAAACAGCGTTTGGATGGTCAAAATCGGAGATATAGCCCGCGAGTTGTATAATGTATGGGTGAGGCAATCTGCTTTCCCGCCAATTTCCCCCAAGGCCACTGAGACACAGTCGATCGATACTCTCTCTCTCTCTCTTGCACTCGCTTGCTATCAGTGATGACCACACCCTCCAATCGGATTTCTAATGTTAGCACGAAAATATACCTCAGAATAAGGGAATAACAGGGAAAATAGGTGATAACTGAAGGAGAGGAGGAAAGTGGGGAAGGAGGGGAGGTAGAGGACTGAGATTTTGCATTACCCAGGGGCCAAAAAAAAAAAAAAAAAAAAAAAAAAAAAAATATAATTTTTTTTTTTTTTTCGATGTCAAAAGTTGATTTTTATTTTCTCTGACTCTTAAGAGTCTTCCCGCAGTGCGCCGGGGGAACTCTTAAGAGTCTCCCCGCAGCTCCCGGGTTAAGAGTAGAAAAACATTAAAACCTATTGCAAGATTAACTCATTTATAAAATGTAAGCTCAAACTTCATAACTTACCGAAAACTAATTCTAATATGATTTTTTTTTCCACCAACCAACTTCACCTCTAAACTCAAATAATGAAATAAACAAATACATGTGGCACTCCAAGGACTCGAACCTAGGATACGCTCATCTAAATTCCATGCACTTTTAGAAATGCGGCCCGGGCAAGAAGGGTTAAGCCAAATATTAATCAAACGTTACTTTAACTTGCACTGGAACTTCCTATTTTATATTACATATTGAAACTAAATTTACAATAGAGCATGTACAGTTGCCCACATAACTTCTGGTCCTATGTGATCTTATACATGGAAATTTAATTTGTACATTAACCTCTGAAGTGCGCATGGGGGTAATTGGAAACGTCCCCCTGTGCGGACGTATTTGAGGTGTTTCCGTCACTAAAATATTCATTGTGCCATTAATAGCATTAATACTTATCCATATGCGCCTATTATGGGTTGATTATAAATGTATTAACCTGAAACAACAATAAAACGAGTGAAAACAGCGTTTGGATGGTCAAAATCGGAGATATAGCCCGCGAGTTGTATAATGTATGGGTGAGGCAATCTGCTTTCCCGCCAATTTCCCCCAAGGCCACTGAGACACAGTCGATCGATACTCTCTCTCTCTCTCTCTTGCACTCGCTTGCCATCAGTGATGACAACACCCTGCTTGCAACTCGCTAATGATAGCACGAAAATATACCTCAGAATAAGGGAATAACAGGGAAAATAGGTGATAACTGAAGGAGAGGAGGAAAGTGGGGAAGGACGGGAGGTAGAGGACTGAGATTTTGCATGGCCCAGGGGCCAAAAAATAAATAAAAAATCAAAAAATAAAAATAAAAAAAATATATTTTTTTTCGATGTCAAAAGTTGATTTTTTTTGTTCACTCACTCATAAGAGTCTCCCCGCAGTGCGCCGGGGGAACTCTTATGAGTCTCCCCGCAGCTCCCGGGTTAAGAGTTATGCATTGGTTAAATGACAATTAGTAAACTGATAATTTAAAACTAATATATTCATGCATAGTAATATTACGGTACTTTCGTACTCAGGATTTAGACACTGAGCAACTGTACAAATACCGCTGAACTTAAAATACCGAACAAAATACTAACCGAATACAGTATTACCGGTAGTCTTTTAGCGCAGTTGTTCCTAGTCGTTCCCTAGGCTGCCCGAGCCGAACAGCCCCGCAGGAGTTTGTTGCGGCTCCATAGTCAGCAGTCCCCCTCAGGGCCCGGGAAGGGGGGGGGGGGGAGAGCTGGTATCTTAGCACCAGGGCCCGGGCGTTATGAATTAAGAGCATAATAATAAAATAAATGAATCAATAACGGCTACTAGGCAAACCAAAATACCCGCCAAAAGGGTAATATGAAAACAAATTATTAAATGCATATTATGAAAGTTAAAGTTAAATTAATCAATGAAAACATTTTCTTAAAGATGTCATTAGATTCATTATTATAGATCATAAATTCATAACACGGTATCATCACAAGTGACTGGTGGCAACTGGTTATTTGCTTCCGTCTAGAACGCGTGTATGGGAGACAAGTAATGAGTCACAGCTATCAGTTTGAACCCGTCATTAGCCTAATGACGGAGGTAGGGTGCTGCGTGCACTCACTCTCAGCTTGCAACTCTTGTGACTCTACAGGAAAGTAAGTTGCAAACCTAACTTTATTTTTTAACCCTTGGTAGTCGACTCATCATAGGGAGATCCTGTCTACTCTTAATATAATTGTCTGTAGCTGAAGACAGGTAAAAACCGTAAAATCTAGTATTCAGAATTAGGCTAAATGTGTGGACTGGTGAGTGGTGATTTTCGTTTGATTCTACTCTTCAAAAATGTCTAGTTAATATATCAATCTATAATACTTCACTGGAAGTGGATTAGGCAGCCCCAAAAGAAATAATATTGGCTCGTAAAATATACAATTTAATTGTAGCCTAGCTTTTGTCAACTTGGGCCGTCAGAATTCAATCTATTCTTACTTCTTAGTTTCGACTCTCAACTATAAGCTCACAACGTACCTATTTTGTCATTGTTTCCTGCCTATCATTACTCACTACTACGCCATCCATTACATAATATATATATATTATATATAAAAAATAATAATATATATATATATATTATTATTATTTTTTTTTTTTTTATCCAAGCCCGACAAGAACCGACAGTAAGGATTTGAATGTCGGTGGTTCGAGACTAGTCGGAATAAATGTGTTATTTGAATCATTAGGTTATGCTTAATTGCTTATGCATTATTATATACCACTAGAGTCAACAGTTTACTTGTGTTCATTTGTATTTATTTATTTTCTCATTTTCTGTACACAAATACCATTATGCTTTGGAGAATACATGACTGTCTTCATTTTGTTTCAGATTGCATAATGTATCCTCATAAGTCAGGTGCACAAAAGAGAAAAGAGAAACAAGCTAGGGAAGAGTCTGCTTCAAAGTGTGCCAGAACCTAATTTGAAGTGGGTCTCAAGAAAGTAACAGATAAGCCTAGTGTAGATAAACATGAAAACTTGCCTTCAACGTCAAGTGTATTACTATTAGAGGCTCAACAGGAAGTAGAAACTGAAAAGGTCGTATTAGTTCCAGAAACTGAATCTAAAGATATTGAACAACGTAGTGATGATAGTGATATTGGTTTGATCCCTGATAGACAGTCACAGGCACAGATTGAAGATTATGTTAGGAAGGGCCCCCAGGCAGTACCTAGTCAAATTGCTCCAGATCATAAGGGTAACTTCTTCCCATACACAGTTTTGAAAGTTCCAAGACCGAATGGTGAAACTGGGAAATGAGCTTGGTTAGTTTATAGTCAGACTAAGAGTGCACTTTTTTGTTTCCCTTGCCGATTGTTTATTGCAGGGTGTACACAGCATCCAATAACACCTTCACATTTGGCAACATGTGGCATTGGAAAAGAATCGTCATGGAAAAAACTCTATAACCGCATTCCTGAACATGAACATATTACCACAAACAATGTTATCTTGATTGGCGTCAGAAGCAAGGTTGCGAAATGAATCTGGAATGGATGATCAATTACTGAGATCTATTCAGTCTGAACAAAGTAAATGGAAGTTAATTCTGAAAAAAATCTTGGATGTCATACTGACTATGGGAGAGAGAGGCCTTTAATTTCAAGGGGACTCTAGCAAGATAGGTGATAGAAATAACCGAAATTTTCTTGCCCTAATTGAGCTTCTTTCTCGTCATGATCCACTTCTTCATGATCATGTATCTAAAGTGAGAGAAGCTCAGAAGGAGGGTAAGCATCTTCAGGCTCATTATCTTTCTTATTCTTCACAAAATGGATTCATTCAACTATGTGCTGAAAAGGTTAAAGCTTCTATCCATAATGAACGTGAACAGGCTAAATATTATTCAATAATGGTTGATGCCACTCCAGACATTTCACATACTGAGCAAAGTACATTCATATCTAACCCTTTTATATCTAACTTGTGATGAATGTGGGGAGTACAAGATTCAAGAGAGGTTTCTTTCACTTATTGATGACAGTAAGAAGACGGGGGGGCAGAAATTTCAGAGATGATATTAAAATTTATTTTTGAATCGGATATTCCTTTTGAAGATTGTAGAGGTCAGGGATACGACAATGTTAGCAATATGTCAGGAGAGTACAATGGAGTTCAGAGTCATCTTAAAAGAAAGAATCCTCTCTGCTTGTTCTCATCATGTGGTTGTCATTCCTTAAATTTGTGTGGCTCTGATGCAGCTGCTTTTTTGTTTTTTTTGTTTTTTTTCTATGTGATTGAGGGAGGCAAAAGGCATAACTGCCTATAGCGAGTGCCTCCCCCATAGTTGAAAGAGTGACAGGGCCAAAATCAAGGGACGTTCGAGCCAAAATGCCTGGACACACAGAGTTTGAAGCAATTTAAGTCATAGGAAGAGGGAAAGACTGATTCTGGGAGAGAGTTCCAGAGCTCAGCTGTTGAGTAGAAGAAAGTTTGAGAGTAACATTTAACTCTTGGGTTGGAGAGTTGCACAGAGTAGGGGTGGGATCGAGTTGCAAGACGGGTACCACGTGCTCTACGTAAAGGAGGTGGTATGCACTGGGATAGCTCTGAGGAACACTGATTATTATAGTAGCGATAGAATAACCAGAGAGATGCAACATTGCGGCGGAGAGAGAGAGATTGCAGAGAGTTGGTGAGTGGACGGGAGTTAATGATACGAAAGGCCTTCCTTTCAACTTTGTCTAGGAGAGCGGTGTGAGAGGAACCTCCCCACACATGTGAACAATACTCAATACAAGGGCGCACTATGCCCCTGTACAGAGCAAGCTGTGCAGGGGAAAAGAACCCCCTAAGGCAGTTGAGCACACCCAGCTTCTGGGAGGCTGCCTTAGCAAGACTGGTAATATGGTCCTTCCAAATGAGAGCAGAAGAAAAAGAGACACCAAGAATATTGAGAGAAGATGAAGGGTTGATTTTTGTATTGTTGAAGAATAAGGGATAGTCCGCTGGGAGATCCTGACGGGTAGATAGATGGAGAAATTGGGTTTTGGATGCATTAAAGTTAACAAGGTTTTCTCTGCCCCAATTGGAAATAGTATTTAGATCAGAATGTAAGAGATCTATGGCTTCATTACGTTTGTCGTTGAGGGATTGCTGGCTGGGGCGTTCTGAAAAACTAATGGAGTAGTTAAAATGTAAAACTTGCAAACTAAACAAACCAAAATTGGGACAAGGACAATATAAAGTCAAATTAAATTATCAAAATCGCTATGTGGAAACAACGCTTACTAAAATGAAAATTATTAAATAAAAGAACACAATCCACCACATAGGGTGTACATTACTACATGAGCAAGTTAATCTGTTTCCCAAGCAAACTAATCGCACATATAACAACGCACTATCGTCACGTTAAAGGAAGTAGTCAAGTGTAAGGTTGAGTCGTCTGCGTATGAATGCTTGTTGCAAAGAGGTAGTTACTTTTTTTGGGATGGTACAAACAATTTATAATATTTGTTCTAGTAGCCCCAAACACTGGGAGATACTGAAGAGTCACATTGGGGCATCTCTTCATGGTTTAACTGGAACCCGATGGACAGATAGAGTTGCCAGTGTCAGGCCCTTTGCACATCATTTACCTGGCATTATATCTGCACTTACAGAAATATCTAAGCTGAAGAGTTTGAAACAGGGGTGTGTGATGTCCCCGTGGTTGTTTACTGTATATATGGATGGAGTCATGAAAGAAATACTATCAAGAGCAGTGAATGTTGGTGTATCGCTGAAAAGGGAGGGAATTGAGTGGAAGCTACCTATACTGCTGTTTGCGGATGATACAGTTCTGATGAGTGATAATGAATGGGAGTTGCAGGGTCTGGTAAATGAGTTTGGAACAGTGTGCGAAAAACGGAATTTGAAGGTAAATACGGGGAAGAGCAAGGTTATGGTCTTCGAAAGGGGTGAAGTCACAGAGTGTGAGGTGAAGCTGAACGGTCAGGCTATGGAGATCGTCAACTCTTTTAAGTATCTGGGCAGTGTGTTGAGTAAAGATGGGACTATGGATGAAGAGGTGCGGGAGAGGGTACAACAGGGGAAGAGGGTTGTAGGAACGCTAAAAGCAGTAACAAGAAATAGGGTGGTCAGTATGGAAGTGAAGAAGTCCTTGCATGACAGTGTGGTAATCCCGACACTGACTTACGGAAGCGAAGCATGGACGTTGGTTGAGAGACTCAGACCAAGAGTGAGAGCAGTGGAAATGAATTACTTGAGGAGTGCGTGCGGAGTTACATGGAGGGATAGACAGACTAATGAGGAAGTAAGAAGGAGGTGTGGTGTGGGTAGATGTGCTGGAAAGTGTGAAAAGGAACAACTTGAGATGGTTCGGCCATATGGAACGTATGGAAAGCGAGAGAATGACTAAGAGGGTGTATGAGAGCGAGGTGGAGGGACAGAGGGGGAGAGGTAGACCGAATATGAGGTGGAAGGATGGAGTGAGGAACTACATGAACGAAGGCGGTGCTGGTTGGGGGGAGGGGCGTCGACTGACTGGGGACAGAGGTGCATGGGGGCGGTTCGTTCGTGGCCACCCCTTCGGGGATCACGGCGTCAGGCAATAGATAGATAGATAGAAGAGTTTAACAGCTAAGGCTAAAGTAGATGTGGCAGCTTCTATTAAGTATGTGTCTTCTTTTGAGTGCATTTTGATGGCTGCTTTTTGGTTTACGGTCCTAAACTCAATAGCTCAAAGAAATCGGGTGATTCAAGCTCAGTGTTCTACCATAGACGTTGAAGTAAAGAATTTAGAGGATTTGCAAATTGAATTAAAGAGTCTCAGAAATAAATGGCATTTAATTTATGAGGAAGCAAAAGTAGTTGCCACTTCCATGAACATTGACCCAGTCTTTCCAGTCACTCGAAAAAGAAAGACATTCTATGATGAAGTCAAAAGAAAGACATTCTATGATGAAGTGTCAACTGAAACGGCAAATACAAATGTAGAGTCAGAAGAAACTAGTTTTAAGGAAGATGTGTTTTACAAAGTTATTGACAATGTGTGTGAGGGAATAGACAAGCGATACCAAGCCATCTTTCAGATTAACAAACTGTATAGATTCCTTTGGCTATACCTTGATATGACAGATGAAGAAATCTGTAATGACTGTATATATTTTGCCACACAGTACAGCAAAGATGTATCTTGTGAAAAAATTAGAGATGAAATTCTACACCTTAAAACTATACATAGGGCAAATTTAGATGACACCTCGCTCAGCCTCTCTCCACTTCAACTACTTAATAAGCTTGCAAAGTTAAAACTAGAAGATTTGTTTCCAAATACAGTACATGTATAGCCTTGCAATTTTTGTTGACCTTGCCAGTAACAGTTGCTTCCGCAGAAAGGTCTTTCAGCAAGTTAGTTGATTAAGAATCACTTGAGAAGCACAATGGGCCAAGAAAGATTATCATCTTTAAGTCTTTTAACCCGTACAGCCCCAGCGACGCGTCTGACGCGTCGGCGATGTATGTAACGCACAGCCCCAGAGACGCGCCTGACGCGTCACCCTAATTGCGCCGACCGTAACCTCAGGTGTAGCCACTCAAGAGGGCTCAGATTTGTATGGGAACTGTGTACGTATCCCACGCAACCGTGCCGATGGTTGAAAACTCTCAAAGTCCACGTGCGTGCGCGCAATAACCTGTTTTTTGGGATAATTGCCTTCAATTTTTTACTCTTGTAAAATCCGTTTTCGGGGGCTCTGTAGGACCATTTTTAAAGCTTTTTGAGCGGTTTTTCGTGGTTTTTCCTTCATTCCTAACCCATTTGCCATTGTTTCTGGAATAAAACCATTTTTTGAAAACCGGCCGGGTTCTGGTGCGCAAACATTACAAAACTAGCCGGGGCTCCACGGGTTAAGCATCGAGAGTGATTTGGCACGAAAGATCAATTTTGATGATGTCATTAACTGTTTTGCTGCCAAGAAAGCAAGGAAAGGAAAGTTTCTTAAATAATAGTAATATGTGATTATGAATTTATGTGCATATGTAATTTATTAAACAAATATAATTTAAGTTGGCCTAAGCCCTACATACTCTGTACATATGATATCACATGTATCACACAAGATTACTTTGGTTACTTTCAATTATGCGAATTAGCTTTTAATTTCCAAAATGTATGTCCACAAATATACAGTACATTTACTGTTCAAGTGTTTAACCCCTTCAAACTCATAGGATGCAGAGGTTGCCAGATTAGCAATAAGAAATGGAGTTCTCTCACTCTTATAATTACCTCTCCAAAATTAGTTTTCTGCCCACAGCTAACTCAAAGACAACTGCAGAGGTTGAAGTAACTAAACTAAAGGTTTATAAATACCCCCGATGGTAACAAAGGTTTTAAAGTATCCCTAATAGGCTCAAAATCGCGTCATATGTCGGAGAGGGTTAATAAAGCTCTGAGAGGATTGTGTGTTTACAGTATTTATATACCAAATTGGAAATGTAAATTGAGTTTAATACAATAAATTATTAACCATATAGAAAAGCTAAAGCTAAAATCAAAGAAGAGTTCCTTAGAATCATTAGTTTGATAATGTGCTATTTATAAAAACATATATGGCTTCAGATTGAGTGTATTAAGTAGTCAAATTAAAAAAAAATCTCGGGGGGGGGGGGGGGGGCTTACAGCGCCCACCCGAACCCCCCACCTGGATTCGATCGCTTCGCTCGCGGCCCGCCTATCAATTTATAGGGGCCCACAATCATTCACAGCACCAGGGCCCAATGAAGTCTCTACCTGGCCCTGGTCCCCCTACCAATCTGCGATTTTGTCCCAGGCCGGGAGGGTCGGCAGCCCCGGGAGGTGAATGCACAATGTAGCCGCCGCCCCTCCAGGTCCAGTCTTGGAGAGTAGTAGTCTTGTTCTTGTTGTTGCTGTTGTTGTTCTTGTTGTTCCCCAGACTGCCTGGCCATCATCGTTGATTCCAGGTATGATATGTCCAGGTCTGGTGCTGTAATACAAATAGAACAAATATTAGTTATATGGATTCTATGCCATTTCCTATCCTAATCTTTTATACGCTCAAATTCCTTTTCAAACTTAATAATAATAATAATAATAATAATAAGCATGTTACTTATTTCTCACAAGCGCCAATTTTTCCGCAGAATTCACCGGCGCTCGAAAACCAAAATTTGAGCTTTTTCTTTTTTGTGGACTTCTCCCTCACTCAAAAGTGTGGATTGGGCCTGAGCATATAGATAGATAGACCTATAACTTTCACCGAAACTTCCTAATTTACAGTTAAAAGTAGAAACTAGATTTACAAACAAAGCATGTACAGTAGCCCACATACTAGGGGGCATAGATATAAGCTGATGTAAAGGAGATGTGAGAAAGTATAGTTTCCCTTACAGAAGTATAAGTAAATGGAATCAGTTGGAAGAGGAAATGGTGTGTGTCAAAAACATTCATATTTTTAAGGCAAAGTTAGATCATTGTAACTCAGGAAGCGGGACAATACGAGCCTAAAAAGCTCAACTCCTGTATACTACAAATAGGTAAATACAGAACTGCTGGTCCTATGTGATTTACATGAAAATATAATGAGCAGTTGAGCACATTTAATTTATTGTTCTTGTGCACTGGTTAACCTCAGATTAGTAAACTAATAAATACTTAAAGCGATTTTACCATTATACGCAAGATATCCACTAGAAACAACCAGGCTGGGAAATTAGGTATAGCCCGGCAGCCCGGACTAGCCCTGACATGTAGCCGGGCTAGTGATTTTCAATGTTAGTCTGCCCGGCAGTTGCCCGGGGGACAAGTTAATGTTTGTAATACTGTACTTCATTACATAACGCTTCAATAGAATATATAATAGTAATCATATAATATCAAATACCGGTAGATAATTATTATGTGAAAACATCGCTGCTGTGACGCTCCTCGGTGCGATGACCCTTTAATAAATAGAGACCAGCACATCCGATCGGTTGTAATTTCTGTAATGTTTTTGGCAGAGAGCATTATACTCGGGTTATATTTTATCTGACGGTAAATTTAATCACCTAGCAACTAATTTCTCGATAACTAACAGAAACATTAGAAAGTAAGTTCTCATAATTAACAACAGATTTTACTACAAAATTTGAATAATAGCCGAGTACAGAAGATGAAGACAGCAATTTACCATCAGGTGGGAAAAAACCCATTATAATCATATACAGTACTGTACTGCCAATATTGATTTACATCGGATACAATAACATAAATTTGTTCAATAAACAGATAACAAAAACAGGATATTTGAGTAATACACGTTGGGCTAAATGTAGCCGGTTAAAGCCTATGTCACCGTGTTATACAATAATTAGGGTAAATCCATAGCAGCTGTTTGGAGGGTTGCAGATTAGCTTCGTCTGCACCTACGCTCGTCTCCACTTCGCCGATATTGGCGTGCACTTTGATTATATGTTCTATTAATCCCCATTTGAATGTTATTATCATCTGATTTTCGATAATTCGAGCTATTAGGATTTTTGGATTTTCTGTGATCGGAATATTAGAATTTTGTTGTAACAATTTGACAAACAAATAGATCTTCCTTATGTCAGTGTCGTGGTTTCACATTCAGTACAGCCGTAAACATATACATCTCTCTCTCTCTCTCTCTCCATCTCTCTCGCTCTCTCTCCGGTTTACGTTAGTAATGAACTATGAATATGTAATGTACCGTAATTCAATACAAATGTGACTTTGACTAAGGCTTGTTGTTCCTAGAAGTACGAGGTGTTTTCGCCGTAGTCAATTTTATAAGCTACACGTGTCAACCATAAAGGTTAGCATTATTTTGATCGTTTATAGATTCATTGAAAATTAAGATTTATGTATGGTTTTGCCTGTTTTAACAATATTCAATATTCAAGGATGGTAAACAACAATAGCTGAGAAGTTTATAGGGATGAGGGAAATTGAGAAATATATATATTTTTTTGTTTTAACTTTACTGTCAATCTCTTTTGGAAGTCATCAATTAGGTTAAATAATGTTCATACATAGCTAACCACGAAAGAGGGCAGGGATGTTAAGATGAGGAAGTTAATTAGGTTATGGTAGCTTAGATAGGGCTATGTTAGAGTGACTGTAATTTGGCCAAATTAAGATATCTTGAGTTAGGAAAACTAAATCAACTAAGTTAAGATACGATACATTTGTTTTTGGTTTACTAAGATAGCTTAGGGTAGATTTGGCTGTACAAAATCGTTTATGATGAAATGGTAGGATATTATCTAATAACATAAGGATATAATAGCCGAATAAGTAAGACAAATTCGAAACAATAGATTAATATAAACAAATATGATTATATTTGAACTAAATGTCAATAAAACCTACATGAACTAACTTGTGAGACACCAAGACGTAGTGTTCTAGTTCATTATCAAAAGTTACTTGATCCTGTGTTGGTGTTATAAGAACAGTAAAGTAGCAGCCGGCTGTATTTCCCAAATATTTAGTTTAAATAATATCATAATTATTATAATTATATTTAGTCATTCAGCAACATTTTCAAGGGCAGGAGAAAAGTAAAGAGGTAATAACATAATGTTCCTCTCTCTTGCATTACTAACACTCAGTAACATAGTACAGTATAAGGATAATTCTGTATGTTGTCATGATAATGGTTTCACTCACATACAGTATATTGATTATTTGTAGTCAATGCCCGAGATCCCAGGGGAAAGAATTACGGACAAAATTACATACAGTACGATGCAAATAGTGATAAACAAATCTGAAAGGACTAAAGTATGAGAATCAGTAGGCTGACACCTAATCCCATATAAAAGCCATTTATTGATGACACTGCACTGGTTTCAGGCCCAAGAAAAAAAACTGAAGACGTGAAACAGCGTAAAAATTAATATTCATCAACGGAACACATGTAGGGGATGGAAGTTGGACAGAAGCCTAGATGGGAGAAGGTACATTTAATGAGAATAGCCTATTAAGTTATGTAATGTAAAATGAGAGATCAATATTTACAAGGAACAGTATGTTTATTTGAAATTTTATTTTGACTATAAAAGTGTCAGGGAGCTAATGCTTATCGGCGGAATATAATGAAGTCTTAATGCACTTACATTTATGATAAAAAGTCTGAGGCCCTAATGAAGGAAGGTGAATTGACAATGCAAAACAATAGATAACGATTGAAATGTTAGAAAAGAAAGATAATATTAGAGACAGTTATGAGAACATATCATATGTTGACAAAATAAAGCCTTGCCAGAGGAGCTTTGAAAGGATTATCAATAGGAGAATCTAAATAAAATAAAATATAATATATATTGGAGTGAGGGGATAAAGTGGTAGTACCGTAATCCAAGAAAGAGAAGAGGAGGGAGAGTGGAGAACAAACATTTAAATTGAAGAGGCCTGGGCATCCCGGAATGGGAGAGATGTAAATAACCTAATAAATGGAAACTTTCAATGTTCTCTTCTTACATTCAACGTTTTTACCATCAACGTGCAATAACAAATACTATTGCTATGTCCAAAACATCAGTAATGCAGGAGTTTCCCAAAACTCAATAAGTACGGTATATACTGTGAACATAAAATAACTAATTTATAGAAGCTGGTGGCATGTTTGTGAATATATGTGGTACCGGTACTTAACTAGAGAAATTCTTTAAAATGTATTATAGCAAGTAAAAAATATGACAGGGCAAGTGAAAAAACTGTCAGGGCAAGTACATTTCAGAAGACACTAGCCCGGGGCAAGTAGATCCGCAACACTAATTTCCCAGTCTGGAAACAACTTGTGGCAAACTGTACAGTCTGCCTAATAAGAGGTGTCTCGCCAAAAAGTAAACCGTATTTTTATCAATAATAGCACTGTCGAAGCTTTAATAGTTTCAACTGAGATATACAAGCATGTTCCTACACTTCCCCACCGTATTCAACATCTGACAAGACATTAGAAGTACGATACTGCAACATCACAAGAGAGCTTTTTTAATCACCATTTTTCTGGCAACATTTCTGGAATATTTTGCACTGGTATTGGAAACTAGACTTGATGGATGAATTAAAGTAACCAAAATACTTAAAATGTTGACCTCATAAGCTGCCAGACCAGTGTTTGCATTAACCCCTTCTTTACCTGGCGGGTGCCCAACCCCGAAAGGAGTTGAAATAGGGGAGTTATCCTCCCGCCAAAGGTGGCTTTCTAGGGCCTTTCCTAGCTGATGCTGAGAGGATTGGGTTCTAGTCATGTGGTGATGGGCTGGTCTATCAGAGTGTGAGCTGAGCGATCTCTGCCATACCCATAGCTTACTCTGACTGTTCCTTTTACTTATATATCTTCTAGATCTCAAGTGGCGGCGTCTTTTCCGTGGATTGACCTCCCTACTGCCAACCTAGAAAGTTGGCAGATTGGGAGCCAAAGAGTCACATTTTTCCCTTCCTTCCTTACCCCTCAACTTTCCCTTCATAATTGCTGAGGGGCACAGGGCCTTGGGTGGGGCTTTGGTTTCCCGGGCGTTTCCGCACCCTCCTCAGCTCCCTGCCTTGGAGTGGCTTTGATCACCCGGGCTTTGTTAGTGGTAAGCAGGGAGGATTTTGTGGGGGCGCTCGTTTATGGCCTTGGCCTTGCTCGAGACCTTGGGGCTGTTCGGCCAGACAGCCTGGGGAACAACAACAACAACAACCCCTTCTTTACCACTATTTAATTTTGTACTTTATCCTGGCTACTATTAGACAATTTTATTCAGTTTATTTAGGGTCTCCAAGGCTTCAAACTATCTCACTTAACCATTTTCACGTACACAGATTTTCGTTATCGAAACTTGAAAAAAAACGATTATATCGAAAAATAACACCAAATTAATAAGTCCCGACCGTAAACAAAGCATTGCGCACAACGAATCCTTCGACTTTACTCCTTGTTTTGAACGATGTGGGTGCGATTCACCCAATAAATGGAGTGAGCGTTACTCACAAAAACAAAATAGCGGCAACCAGTTTTTGCCCCCTTACCGATCTACATACAGTATACGAGGAGGACAAATCAAGGGAGGGGGGAGGGCAACGCCCCCCCGCCCTTAACCTATCGTGTATCCAATTTACCCCACAATTTCCCTTACCGGTACCTACTGTAAAAGCGCGATTCACCCAATAAATGGCGCCACTTGACGCCGTATCTTCAGATTAATGAATGCAAGTTAATGCAAATCCTCCACTCCAACCATGAAAAACAATAAAACACTATATTCCTTGAAAAAAATACAGAAAACTTGGTAAATAAGGCGGCTCTAGCTGTCTTTAATTTTACCTTAAAAATAACGTAGAACACTAATAACTAGGAGCCACAGCAGGAGAGTGAAAAGCACATCTGAGATCGCGTATCGTAACTAGGGTAAACTAGTCCGTAAATTGTAATGTCAAAGATATCGTCAATCATCAATGTGACAATATCCACAAATAGGCTAGGCCTAGCCTAGGCTATTTCTTAAAAACAAAATCAGCATTTCCGTTCTGCATTTTACAAGCCTATAGCCTACTAGGCCTATGGGTCGCGAGATGTTTATCAAATGGTCGGCAGATCGAGCCCTCACGGTCAAGATTTTATTTGTAGAAGTTGAGCCCGGGCAACTTTACCTAGCCTAGCAATTTATGGCATTTTACCTAGCCAGGCTGTCAAACGAAAGCAGAGTCCAGTCTTCTATCTATTGCCTGACGCCGTGATCCCCGAAGGGGTGGCCACGAACGAACCGCCCCCATGCACCTCTGTCCCCAGTCAGTCGACGCCCCTCCCCCCAACCAGCACCGCCTTCGTTCATGTACTGTACTTCCTCACTCCATCCTTCCACCTCTCATTCGGTCTACCTCTCCCTCTCTGTCCCTCCACCTCACTCTCGTACACCCTCTTAGTCATTCTCTCGCTTTCCATACGTTCCATATGGCCGAACCATCTCAAGTTGTTCCTTTTCACACTTTCCAGCACATCTACCTCTACATCACACGGTCTCCTTACTTCCTCATTAGTCTGTCTATCCCTGCATGTAACTAACTCCGCACACACTCCTTAACCCTCCTGGCCCGGGCAGGCTCTCAAAATGACAGTGTGGGCTACCCGGGCGATCTGGCCGAAAAACGTCTAGGCCTAGGCTACCGTATTTTTGTTTAGTTTAACTGCTAGAAATTTCCCACGCATCTATAAATTTAGTGCAGTTTCCAATCTGTAGACTGGCATTGAGTAGAGCTCTCTATGTCAACTGGTTCAGTTGTGATGACTATTTCAGTGGAGAGCACTTGCAGGCGATGTTAGCAATATGACTATCTTTTCACTACTGAAACAACGACATACAGACATACAATAACAAACGAGTCTTCTCTTTCTTGTTTTCGGAGGTGCGGTGACGTAACGATCGGCTTTGTTTACATGCGTCGGACGCACGGCGTTCAGACCAAGCTGAAAAGGCTTTTAAGCTTACAGATTTTAAAATGACAACCGGGCCAGGAGGGTTAAGTACAATTCATTTCCACTGCTCTCACTCTTGGTCCGAGTCTCTCAACCAACGTCCATGCTTCGCTTCCGTAAGTCTGTGTCGGGATTACCACACTGTCATGCAAGGACTTCTTCACTTCCACTTAGTCTGTATTATTATATATTTATTAAAGATAAAATTGTTGTTTAAAAGTCAAATTATGTTTTTGGAAGTGATAAAATTGCCAAAACAATGCTAGTTTACGTTAATATCCTTGTATTAGTTTTCATATTTATTTAAGTCTCAAACAAAATTGCTCTGGTTTAACACCCTGTACCTAGCCTAGCAATTTATGACAAACTCCGGTAAGATCCTGTGTAGCGGGAGGAACTGTTTTTCAGATGCCTATTTAGCAGGGTGTCAAACGACGCTGTTTTTTTGAGTGATAATGCAAATGAACTTTTTGTATAACAGAAACTCCCCCAAACCCCTTTTTTTTAAGAAACAAAAAAGGTAGGCCTAAATTGACATAATTTTGGTCTCCATATTTTCCATCTGGATTGCTTTTAGATTGCAGGAAATACTGTTTTAGACACCTAAATTCTCAAAAAAATAACAGGGGAGCATGCCCCCGGACCCCCCTAGAGCTCGCGTCTTCGCCGCTCCGTCGCGCTATAATGATAAAATAATAAACTATAATGATAACTCAATTCATATTTTGTGGATTGACACCCTGATACCAGATAGCCTATACCTGGTCAGAGGTAAGAAGAAGAGTCCTGCTGTAGTCTCCTTGAATGCTACCAAAAATATATATAGGCTAGCCTATAGCCTACAGGTCAGTTTAACCGTCAGTAGGCTAGGCTAGGCCTATATAAATAAAACAAATCTTGGTAAATAGCCTATGCGGCATAAATGATCTAAACTTCTATAGGCTAAACCTTGGTTTTTAATACATTTTAACCAAGGAAGGGCTACAGCATAATTTAGGCCTAGGTCTAAACACCAAATTCACCAATTTACTAGGCCTAGGCTATCTGAATCTTCCCAAATGATAAGAGATGTTAGCTCCAGTGTTCATGTCCTTTTTTACTTAGGCCTATAGGCTAGGCTACATAGGCTAAGTTAAGGAGGTCGGAATGTCTAGTGGACTCGTTCTTAGGGTAAAACACCGTAATAGGCTAGGTAGGCTAGGGTAGGCTATAAATTAGCCTAAACAAAAATCTAGAACTAGCCTAACTAGTGAAAAGGCTGTCCGGAGTCTCTTCAATTTTTACCCAACTGCTACAACAACAAGAGGATTATTATTGATAAAAGTGGATAAACCTCACAGGCTCACCTTCTTCTTCTTCTTATTGTTTAACCCGGGAGCTGCGGGGAGACTCTTAAGAGTTCCCCCGGCGCACTGCGGGAAGACTCTTAAGAGTCAGAGAAAATAAAAATCAACTTTTGACATCGAAAAAAAAAAAAAAATTTATATTTTTTTTTTTTTATTTTTTTATTTTTTGGCCTTTCCTCCTCTCCTTCAGTTATCACCTATTTTCCCTGTTATTCCCTTATTCTGAGGTATATTTTCGTGCTAACATTAGAAATCCGATTGGAGGGTGTGGTCATCACTGATAGCAAGCGAGTGCAAGAGAGAGTATCGATCGACTGTGTCTCAGTGGCCTTGGGGGAAATTGGCGGGAAAGCAGATTGCCTCACCCATACATTATACAACTCGCGGGCTATATCTCCGATTTTGACCATCCAAACGCTGTTTCACCGTTTATTGTTGTTTCAGGTTAATACCTTTATAATCAACCATAATAGGCGCATACATGCGCACTTTAGAGGTTAAATGTGCAGTTTGCTTGGAGGGTTGTGGTGTCTCCAGATTACTGCACAGGCGTTTTAGGAGGGGTGAAAAGAACAATTGTTAGTATAATAGGGGTTAGGAGAGATAGTAAAGGTGGATTTTATACTACTGTACTGTATATGGGGGGTAAGTTTGTCGTTGTCTTTTGAGGTCAGGGTGATTTAAGTCTAGGTGAGGGTGAGGTCAGAGATGATGATGATCAGTTGTAGTACAGTACAGTACTGCTCTATGTGTACTGTGTGATTCAAGTCAAGGTGAGGGTGAGGTCAGAGATGATGATGATGATGATGATCAGTGGTGGTATAGTACAGATTCAGTTGGATGGTAATTTTATATGCTTGTGATTTTGTTTGTTGTTCTGATGTAGGTTCCTAGGGCTGATGCGATGACATGTTTACTGTGCTGTGGTAGGTCTCCTCCACCTAGGATATGCTTGATGTTGAATGTTCCTCCTTGTTGGGTTACTACCAGGGTGCCAAAACAGAAATTATCCAGTTCTGGATCATTTTTCTAAGCTTACAAGTATCAACTTTGCGCGGCGTCTGCGGGGGGGGGTCTAACAGGGGGTCCGGGGGGCGTAGTCCCCCGGCCGCTGGAGAAATTTTGAGATGTGAAGGTAAATATATGCACAATACATGCTCAAAATTTATTAAAAGGAATGAATAATATTGTAAGTAAAAGGGATGTTATGTATGTTTACTGGTGTTTAATCAGGATACTAGGGGAGCTGGCTGCCTGTACTTCAGTCTCAAAGAGATGCACTTCAGGTCCACTAATATAGGCATTGAAAACAGGTTTTTAAATTATTCTTAGCAGTCCCTGTTTTAGTTTTGTAACTTTTGTCCAATAAAGATTTCATGTATATTTGTTGTTGCATTCCAAGAACTATTACATACTTAATTTATATCCTTTCATATGATACATGAGTTACTATAGAGTACTGGTTAAAATACATACCGGTACCAAGTTTCAAGAATAAACTTTGATTAGAACATTTGTTTGTCTATTATTTTCCCTGGGCCGAGTAAAAAATACCTGGGTAGGCTATTCCCATCTCGGGTTAAGTACAATCAGTAGGAACGTAGAAACTTACTTTAATTTTCACAACTTTAAAAAACTCAAGATTCTGCGAGGCTAATTCCGAAAATATTCAATCAAGTCTCCGTTACCCCCATGAAGTCAGGTTATAGTAATGACAAGACATACCAATAATATATGTTAGTTAGCGGGTGTGTGGACTGTGGGGATAGTGGCAGCCCCCACTTTGGACACTAAGACTAAGTAAAGTTAGGTTAGGGTAAGGTAATGCAAATTATCTACTCATAACATGATAAACAATTGAACAATAAACTACTGTACTATATTCCTTGAAGAAATAAAAACAAACAATTGTACATAAGGCTGCGGAAAGATTCTTTAGTGATACCCAAGTCATGGCCGGGATTCCGGGAAATCTATAAATGCACTGTAGGCGGTAGGCCTAGCTGCTGGCTGTACACTTATTAAATTGTACCGGTAATCTGGCTAAAAAGTTACCGGTATACAAAATGAGAACATAGAGGCAGGGTGCAGATCCCACTTTGGACACTAAGTTTGGACTTTGGTTAGGGTAAGTTATTGCAAATCTTCCACTCATAATATAAACTACAATAAAATAAGATACCAGTAGATAAGATACTACTGTAGCCTATTCTGTCTATAGCCTATACCTTGAAAACAAAAACAAACGGTAAGACTGCGAAAGTATTCTTCAGTGACAGGTCTACCCCTATAATCCCACGGCATGATGGCAAACTGTTATTGTCATAGGCTATAGCCTAGCCAGGGTGTCGAATGACGCTGTTTTTTTTAGTGATACAACTTTCTGTATAATGATAAAAAAAAATTAATCCTAGCCTAGGCCTAGCCTACGTATTTTTATATTATTATTTTAAAAGTTAGACATCTAAAATAGGCCTAGGCTTAGGCCTACTGTGTTCTTATGTTCTTATGTGTTCTTATGTTCCAAAACTCAAGAGTAGCCTAGGCTAGGTTAGCCTAGCCTAGCCTTACAAAAAAAAAAAAAAAAAATACAGGAATGTTGGTCTAGGCTAAGTTTAATATACACTTCCCAGGTCATTTTAACAGTTCTATTGCTTCTATATATCATATAATACACCATAGAGTAAGTTTTTAATAACTAGAAAAAAAGGTCATCTTCTAAATAATTACCATAATTGAGGACCTTCGCCATTCCCGGGTTAAGAGTGGGCTCTGAGTCTTAGCCTACCAGAACCAGATTCCCAGCTGCCTAGCTAACCTTATTTTTTACTGTCTTTAACCTCAAATCTTCCTTGATCTTCATTAGCCTATCAATACATTATACATAGCCCCACTAGTGGGGGCAGTCCTAAGATTGTTGGATAATGGGTTATCCTAAGCCTAATATGCCTAGCCTCAGCCTAGGCTACTCATTTCTGCTTCAAATCATCATTATCATCATAGGCCTAGGCTTATCTGAAAAAAATAATATGCTTGGCTACTTACAAAATCGCTGTTTGGTGCTTGCTAGAAGTCAGGTTTATCCAAAGTATCACCTTGAACTTATACCTTATATATAATGAGTTCCCCAAGATTAATATGCACAATTTTAGAATGTGTAGGGCACTCGCACTTCACATGAAGTCAATGTTATATTCCAGCCCCTTAATTCACTCTATTTTTCCACAAATATATCGGTAAATAACAGCTAACACATTTCCAAGTGTTCCACAGTTGATTGGCGGCAAGCTAATTTGACGTCATCATTGGATTATTCTCGGAAACACCACAATGGAAAACATTGCTGATATTCATTCGTTGTTTTCCATTAATCCAACCACATATATACCCCTGAAAAACCAATAATTCATCATAAAATCGTACTAATTTATAGCTTACCTTATGCCTCAAGGTCTTGCGCTCTTTGTCAAACACATAAAATTTATATTCATTCACTATTTTTAAGAAATTAGAGACCCCATAAAATTAGCACATACGAAAAAATATAGTGTATTTTGTGGGAGTTTAATTAAGATCAGATCAGATCAGAAAATTAACATTCAAACTTAAATTAATATTTTACATTATTCATTTCAGTGAAATTTAGTCAATATATTAAACACATGGAGTAGTTTAGTTAATATATACATAGTTTTAGATAAATACCTATTATTATCCTTTAATCTACATATTATTGAGCATTCGAGTGCCAATAAAATTACGGTAGTTGTGTTCGTCTTGACTCAGCCTTCGGCGCAATATAACATCGGAGTGTAGGGGTACATTGGTTGTTTGTTTGTTTGTTTGTTTTAGCGGACTCTCCCATCCAGGAGTTCGTTCTATGAACGATGGCTGTTTCCTTATTGTAATATATATTTGTTATATTGGTGCTAAAGTCAGTCACCTCATCCGAACCGAACAAGTTGTGTTTTCAGTGTAAACAAATCGCTCTCATGACTCGAGCTCTGGATTTATCCGTCTATATTTACATTAGTAGCTGCATTTGGACTTCAATACAGGTGATATATAATAGTTCTAAGATCATAGCCAATGTAGAGTACAGTGTAGAGCAAAGCAACTATCGTTTGATGAGTGTAATGTAGAAATAGAATGGCAGGTTTAGCGGGGATCCCGGCCGCCCCGGGACAGTCACAGGCTCTTAGCCTATTTCAGTATCAATATTTTTTCAATGTTAGGTTCGGGATCACGAAGAAAATGGGCGAATTTTGGCACACTGGTTACTACACTTCTGAGGTGGGTGCGGGCACCGTAATGTCTGTGGCAGTGGAGTAGATAATGCTCCACTGTCTCAGGTGTGAGGCAGACAGGCAGTACGGGCAATTTTCATTTGCTTGCAGTCCCATCCTGTACATATGCCCTCCCAGGCTCCCAGTCTGGTGTGTCCTGTTCTGAGGCGGAGAGCCGCGGTGTTTAAGGCTTTGTTCTTGTAGATGGAGTGTTTCCACACTGACCACTCTGACTTGATGTTACTGTATTGTGTGCCGCTATGTGATGCCTTTGAAAGAAGATAACCATCTTCTTTCAAAGGCATCATCCTTCTTCTTCCTCTTCTTCTTCTTCTTCTTCTTTTGAACCCGCCCGCAGACCGTGCAGATCCACAGGGCTGACCTTTGTATCGGTACTGGCTCAGAAACGTTAGTAGGAGGGAAAGTTTAGAGTAGAAGGATAGTTTAAGAGACAGTTTTTGTTTTGTTTGTATAAACCCCCCCCTCACCTCCGCTCCCCCCCCCCCCCTCACTCATTTCTCTTCCTCCACATTTTCTCCAATATCCTCTTCATCATCTCCATGTCTTGTGTTTCCATCTCCTGTGTTAACCCCAATAGCGCCCCCACCCCTCTATCTTCCCTCTGCTTAATCTCCTCCCACCCCCTCTCCCCAACTCTATTCCTCATGTACCTCTCCAACTCCTCTCTCTCCTCATTATATCTTGTACATTCGGTTACTATGTGTTCTACATCCTCCACTATTGGGTCCCCTCCCATTTCACATTGACTGCAGTGCGGTCCCACTCCATTCCATCTCCTTGTTCTTTCATTCGTTTCTAGCGATCCTGTTCTTGCTTTAAATAGGAGTTTCGATCCCCATCCCCCATCATAGTACAGTTCTCTAGCTGGTTTTTCCTTCTCTCTATAATATGCCAGCGTGGCTTTATTTTCTACCCCCTCCCTCCATCTTCTTCTCCCCTCCTCCTTTATCCCCTTCTCTATCTCTCTGACACATCCCCTCCCATTCTCTAGTATGACCCACTCCCCTCTCTCATTTCTTTTTCTAAATTCCCCCCCCCCACCCGGTCCTGTTTTATATTTATCCTCCCCAATCTTGTTTTGAACTCTCTGTTCCATTTACTTTGCTCGTTCGCCCATCTGTATACCTTCCCCGGCCACCTATCTTCCTCCATCCCCTCTAGTCTCACTTTGTACTTCCCTTTCGCTTTCCCAATCCTTTCCTCAAACGTACTCCACCCCATCTCCCCTCGGATTGCTTCTTGAGCTACGTATTTATTTGCCCCCAATCCTGTCCTCCCGATTTTATTCTGTATCGTTTCTAATTTCTTCGTTTCCGCCTCTGTTGTTTCTACCGCCTCTAAGCCGTACATTATTGCAGGTACTCCCAATCCTTTCCACAGCCCTC
Organism: Paralithodes platypus; assembly: GCA_032716605.1. Lineage (NCBI taxonomy): Eukaryota > Metazoa > Arthropoda > Malacostraca > Decapoda > Lithodidae > Paralithodes > Paralithodes platypus. The sequence goes on along the minus strand of CM064544.1, from coordinate 26,434,671 downwards.
GCACTATTTCATAGCTATTCGCTCTTAGCCTTGTCGCGCTCCATAGTCTTCCATTCCATTGTTGCATTTGTCCCACCTTTTCACTTTTCGCCTTCTCAAACCCTTTCTCCGTGATCGTTACCCCCAGATATTTATACTCCCTTGTCTTCTTCATTCTGTTTCCTTCCAGTGTCCATTCCTCTTCTTCTTGAAGCTCTCCATTCATTTTCATCACCTGGCTCTTTTCTTTACTAAATCTTACTTCAAGTTCCTCCCCGAATCTCGTTGCTTCCTCTAGTAGTCTCTGCAACCCTCCTCCCGTTTCTGCCATCAGAACTACGTCGTCAGCAAACAGCAGTACCCCCAGTCTTTCTTTGTTTATCTGAATCCCCTCCCCAACTCTTTTCATCCTCTGTGTCATTTCTTCCATATATAACGCAAATAATAACGGTGATAATACGCACCCCTGCCTTACCCCCCGCCATGTTTTTGTTTTTGTTTCTTGCAGTGTTTGACTGTGTGGGCTGGCCCAATTAACCCTGCCGGAGACCCAACACAGGTATCACAGGGGCGCGTTCAAGAGCAAGACTTCAGACGCTACAGTTTCCGTAGCGCGAATTGGGCCCTATTGAACGATTTCGAAGCCTCTTCCGCACTACTTAAACAAACAGGGTGGTTGCCATGGTTACGTTTATACCAGCGTCTTCACTTGACGCTTTAAACAACGACAATGACCGTTCTTTACATCTAATCAACTACTATACTCTATCCAACTCAACTTTGCCGCCGGCCTCTACAGCAGATACGAGACCGCGCCTGTGATTGGCTGGCAATGACATCACGCCCTAGACATTAAAGGTTCCAGAATTTCCAGAGTTTGTATTATATGCACTTATCCTTGACGTTGTGGTTGCAATTTAGCCAAGTTATTATAGCCTACTAGAAAGTAGCATTGTAGCAAAGTAGCTTTGTTATTTCGCATAATATTCAGAAACCGCCGAAAAGATGGAAATGCAATGTATAAATATAAAACAAACCACCTCCTGGCAATACTGCACTGGCCCGGCGGCGTCTTTTAAACTCTCAAATATTATCTTACTAGGAGGGGTACCCGGCGTTGCCCGGGTTTAAATTCTACTACCATAATCACCATCATCAATCACTACTACCACAATCATCACAATACTACTACTACCATATAATCACCGGCCTCGACCTCCCTGTGCCTCATTAAACGGCGACCTCCGATTTTGGATCCGACCTCATCCGTACCCCCATTTTGGGGAGCTGCGAACAACTTTTGTTCCATACACCTTTCCGATCGGAGGCCTCCTGCCCCAAACGGCAATTTTTTTCGCTCCCGTATACTACATAAGTTCTGCCGAAAATTTGATTAAACAAAAGTGTCTCTGATTTCCACTAAACTCGCCTAAAACCATCTCCAAAGCCTGGGCTTTCCAACGGTGCCCCACACTCCCACCTGGCACCAAAACTGTGGGAGGAGTTTAGTAACAAAGGTCGGGTAACTGACAAACAGACAAACATTGAGCTTTATTTATTAAGATTTGTGTCTGTATGTGCAGATATAACCATTATCTATTCATGTTTACCTTTCTTTGCCTTCGTGCTATTGTTCATAAGGTCGCAGAGTATGGTAAGCAAAAGAATAACATAAAATATAGCCTATGACGGAACATGAGGATATCACATTATCGTATGAATTAATTCAGCTTTTCTTTTATATTCCATATATATTAATTATATTAGATAGGTTTAGGTCATTCTAATGGTGTGATAAGCGATATCCAAACCTTAAGAGCTATAAAATACCACATGGAACACATAAAATCGTAAGATATAATACTGTAAACACAAGCAAGGTAAGAATTACCGTCACTGTCTACTTTAAATGTGTGGGAAGTCAAGCACGGCCTGTGATTCGCTAATACGCACGGGCCCGAGCCAGTCAGCCTTCCCTCTCGCTTACTTCCCGTGTTTATCAATTCTGTATCACCTTGTTTTTACTTTACGATATGTACGTTATTATAGTTTTCATTGTTTTAGCCATTTTCGAACAATGTGTTTTTAGTTTACCCGCTAGACTTGGAAAAACGCCTCTCCAAACCCCCTTCAAACTAATAAAATGTCCCCCAGACCCCCTTCAAGCTAAATGTGTACATTTTTCAGTAGAAAAATTTCCCGGCCAAAGGCCGGTTTCTCCCAAATTGCGGGCTCGCTTTCGCTCGCCCAGGAAAAATTGACACCATATTGGGTTGAAGCATCATATAATCGCCAAAGTAATGCGATGAAACTTCTTAAAATCTCCAAGCTAATGGAGTAAAACTGGGAGGCTCCAAATTGGCCCGCCCTGCATCTAATAGGGTTAAGCCGGTTACACGAGCGATTTTTCAGTCAATTTTCCATGAGCAAGTTTTTTCTCGTTATATTTAGACTTTTTTGCACTGGTATCGGTAACTAGATTTATGGTACAGTATGTTAGGCGGCTGAATTCTGATAAAGTGTAATATTTGAAGCTGCCACACCATAATTACCCGTAAAAATTGCTCGAAAAACTGCTCGTGTGACTCCGGCTTAAGGGAGAGGCTAAAAAACAAATTTCATAATAATGTAGGTTTTTGATGAATAAAAAGTATGTTGAATTGGGTTTTATATATTTATATATGCACTACAACCGTATTTTAGCTGGCAATTCTGCTAAATATCAACGTCTACAGCTCCAACTTCCTTATAGAACGAAACTCGCAAGTGGTCAATTACCAGCTAAAATACGGTTGTATTTATTGCAATTTTAAGAGGAAATGGCCTTCGGCCCGGACATTTTTCTACCGAAAAATGTACAAATTTATCTTGTCTAGGGGGTGTTTTTCTAAGCTTGATTGAGGTCTAGGGAGGAAACTAAAAAAATATATGAATAAATGAATTAATAGACCAAACAAACGGCCAGTCTCCCCTTAAACAGAGACTGGAGAGAAGAAGAAGTAAGGGAGAGGCTATCTGAGTGGAAGATACAGAGGAAGCAAGAAGAAAGTAAGAGGATCAGAGAAGGCGATTATTTGCGAAGCAATTGACCACTTGAGTTTCATTCTATAATGAAGTTAGAGCTTTAGACATCGATATTTAGCAGAAGTTCTGAGTTGTTGGAATATATAGCAAGTAAAGAATTCAACTAATATAGGAGTAAGAGTATGACTCAAACTATCCTCTGGTTACATCAGTTGTTTAAAAGAGAAGGGACACTCCATAAGGGCTTATATGTTGCGGCCCGGAAGGATGTACTCCAGAGATTCCGAAATTGCAGGAATGTCCAAAGCAGGCCAACTTGGTAGAGCAAGGTAGACAGCTGAGCAGATACAGTGACCCACAGCACTGACTTAACCCTTTGAGAGTATGCCCACTTGCCCAGACTGTCAGGATACAGGAACGATTCAACAGTCACTGACTTAACCCTTTGAGAGTATGCCCCGACTGTCATGGTACAGGCAGGATCCAACAGTCACTCCTGCCAGATGTCCCAGCCTGTCTCTACACTCTGCGCTGCAAAAATGTATACTTGTAAACCACCACATTCCGGTACACACGGCCCAGTGACCCTTATTTTTCAGCAAATCCGACCTCCGACAATGATCAAAGCAAATACTCATTTAAATTTATAATTCACTATGACTAGGTTAAAGAAAATCGGTAAATGTTTCGCAATGTTCCCGTTATAATATCCTCAAGTAACCTATTAACATACACAGTCAGCATACACAGTCATTCAGTCACACAGTCAAGCACATATACAGTCGTTCAGTCACACGGTAAGTCAATTACAGTAATTTACAGTCAGTCTGTCTCAGTAGTTCAGTCAGTCAGTCAGTCATCCACACTAATTAATAGTTTATCAAAATAATGAAATAGTCCACACCCACAGTTCTATAGGCTACAAATAAATTATACTCATCTTCAATATTATCTTAAGAAAATAAACGTAATGTTATAAATTATATGATCAATCAACTATAATGATATGATCAATAAATAATACAACTGGTAAACATAAATTAAATATATATAAATGATAAAAGAAGAGTAATGAATATATACACAAGTTAAATCCACACCCCTAGCGCGAGTGGGGGTAGTAGGGTAGGTAAGGGGGAGGGGGTGGGTTGAGAGAGAACTCAGCTCTGACTGCGGGTTGCCCGCCCGTCCGCCTAAAATCACGCCCTTAAATATTGCAGATACGACATTCTAACTTGTTGCAATCGATTTACCGCAATTTTTGACCCTTTTCTGAAAAGTTTTTTTGTAGCAATTTTAATCTCAGCCTCGAATTCCGTCTGGTTTAGCCACAAATCAAATTTTTCCATTCAAAATTTCACATAGCCGTAACCTTTGCATTTTTTGAGCTACGGAGTTGAAAATTTGACACAATATGCATACACATAATTTGAGAAATGTTTTTTTTTTTCACTTTTTCGAAATTTTAATTTTTAATGAAGTTATTGGACATTCACCCCTATTTATTTTATTAATTACCTGTAGATCGGTAGATTACGTATATATTATGTCTTTGTTATCAAACAATACACATATGTTAAATAAAGAAAATTGCATATTACTAATTAATAATATTATATATGTCGCAGATATTTATCGCTAGCCAATCAGAAGACAGCATTATGTCAACAACAATGATGGCCGCCAGTGCCTTGACTCGCTAGCCAATCAGAAGACATAATTATTAGCGCGTTTTTCAAATGCACAAAGAGGCATATAGCGCGTTTTTCAAAGGCACAAAGAGGCCAGTGACCATTTTAACCAGTAGGTTAGGTTAGGTTAGGTTAGGTTAGGTAGTTAGGTCAGGTTAGGTTAGGTACTGGTTAAAATGGTAACTGGTTGAAACGGTCACTGGTTGAAGTGGCCACTGGTTGAGTTAGCACTGGTTAAAGTGGCACTGGTTGAAGTGGCACTGGTTCAACTGACATGGAACCAACCACCCGGTACATACATACATAGGCATACATACATACATACATACATACCCGGGACATACATACATACATACATAGCCTACATACCCGGTACATACATACATACATACATACATACATACCCGGTACATACATACATAATTATAAATTAGGAAATTTCTACGCACTGATTGGGAGATAATTCTCAACCCCTTAAGGATTATGACACTATTTAACAGTTTATTTTGACTATCACTATACGATCTTATTCAGATTGAGAAGGATCTGTGTGAGTCAGAGGCATACGGTAAGTGAGTTAGTTTCAACTCCTTACATAACTGTCTTGATAGCGTAATGGTTAGTGCGCAGAATTTCGGTGTGCGTATCATAGGTTCGAATCCTTGGAGTGCCACAAGTATTCATTAGTTTTATTGATTTCAGTAATTAGGGTTATTTATAAGTTAATTGGTGGGTTGTGATAATGTGAATTTCCTAGAGATTGTTTCTAAATTGCATAACATCGTTTAACCCTTCCTGTATCGGTGACATCCATTTCATAAGATTCAGACAAATATTTAACGATTTAATTGTGCTTAGGAAGGATGTATACCAATTAAAAGACTACAGACTATCTCAATTAATTCTTTTAGCTACCATATATTCTTCCTAAGCTTCGTAAAGTCGTCTAAATGAAGCTATAATACAACTAAAATGACGTCGTCGGTACACAAGGGGTTAATAACAGCCGGAATGCAAGTAAGACACGCATCATTGTATACTGAAAGGGTTAAGGCAGTGTCACACGAGCTATATTTCCGTCAATTTTTACGAGCAATTATTGTCTGGCAGCTTTAAAAATAGCCTAATTATATCAGAATTTCAGCCACCTATAAGCGGTTATATTTCAGCTGATGGTAAATTGAATCCCTTAGTATCTAATGTCTCGATTCTTAATGAAAAAATATACTATGTCTCTGCATCATATTATTGCAAAGTTTCCATCATTAGCAACATAATTATTAACAAAATCTTCGTTTAGCCGAGTAATCAGGATGGCAAGATAACAATTTACTACAGCATATAGCATAATCTACCTTCCGTCTAGTTTCCGATTCCAATGTGAAAAAGCCTCAAAATATCACAAGAAAAAAACTTGCCCATAGAAAATTGCTGGGAAAAAGCGCTCGCGTGACACCGGCTTAAAGGTGAATAAATTGGTTTAATGGTAACCAGACTACCAGAACCAAACACACAAATCAAATAGTCACTTAAATGGAAAAATAAATCGAGAATAATGATATGGCTATTAATTACCCACTTATACCTTGCATTAATACACCTTCCCTTCGAGCCACCCACACACACACACAGACACACACATTTGGTCTCCCCTTCAAGATAAAGTTGTACATGTGTTTGATGGTAGAAAAACGTAGGTTCTCAAAATAGCCAAACTAACGGAAGGAACGTCTTAAAATATCAAAACTAGTATGCCTATGCTAAATATGAGGGAGAAGGGGGTCCAGAAATAACGACTACTTCCCCCTTAATATGTACAGTACATGATAATGTATCGGAACATTGCCTAGACATTAACTATTCTTTGTTTCTTTTCACCTGGCGATAATATGAACCCCCTAGTAGCAAATTTATCGATACTTTATGGAAAACATGAAACTACTATATGTCTCTGCATCATGTTAAGACCAAGTTTATATAATCAACACCATATTTCACCATACAAACTTCAAAATAACTGATAAATCTTGATGGGAACTTTGCAATCTACCGTCAGTTGAAAAGAAAGAGTATAGTTATCCCTATATTATTTACCATAGGGGTCGTTTTCTTTGATTACCGGCACATTATTTTATGCAACATTGAATGTTTCGATATTCTGAATAATTGCTCATCTTAGTCATCTGACTGATTATTTAATATTACAGTCTTTAAATACATAGTAATTTACTATATAGGACCCCCTACACGAGAATTATATTATATTTATAATTGTATATGTCTCGAATGCCAGTTTGTTTACAAATTGTCAGACACCCGAGGACAGTTTCTGCGTGCCAAAATGATCTGCCTGGCACCTCAAAGGGTTAATTTACCCCTTCCAAGGCTGGCGTACAGTGACGGAATGATATATGAGGTAGAGGAGGGGAAGAGGGGTGTAGGGAGGTGGGGGGGATGTATCGAGAGGTGAAAGGGTGTTTATAGGAGGGGGGAAGAAGTAGGCCTATGTGGGAGGACCTGCTGAACGTTTAGGCTACCTCACCATTCATTCATTCATTCATTTTCTATGGAGCTCGTCCTGGAATCTTTACGACTCTGAACCTCACGATTCTATACAGGACTGGCCATTTGTATCGGCACTAGCTCAGAGAAGTGTTGAGAGGGTAGAAGGGGTGTTGGAGAGAGAGAGGAAGCTGTTGGAGTGGCTTTGTTATGTGTGTTTAGTCTGTATACGTCGTCAGGATGTCCCCTGACGGTGCGAGCATGTGAAACATGCTAGGATGTACTACCACACCCACTAAATGTCCGCCGTGGCAGGGATTCGATCCCGGGTCTTGCAGATTCACACGTGAGCCGCGTTAGGACTCCCATCGAGGATATACAGTATATAATGCCTTGTGATCAACGAACGCCTAGGCTATACAGTACTGCGAAAATGGGCGTCTATACAGGCACAGTATATATATAGCCTTGTGATCAACGAACGCCTACTGCGGAATTGGGCGGCAGTGGGCGTCCTCTCGTCTACAGTGACATTCAAGATACTGGAAGTGGAGGTCGGTGGCAGAGCGGAGAGACATTACGGTACAGTAGATTCTTCCTCCCTTTATCCTGCTGACTCGCTGAGTGATGATTCTACACTCCCACAGTAAGTGTTTGATGGCTGTATATGAAGCTGGTGTCACACGAGCGATTTTCAGTAATTTTGTACAGGCAATTGTAGTCTGGGATCATCAAAATTAAAGTCTTATATCACCTAGCATACATTGAATAGGTTAAACTACCTTCAGTCTTAGTTTCCGAAGCCAGTGTGAACGAGCTTCAAAATAGCCTAGGCTTACGAGATAAAACTTGCTAGGCCTAATCGAAATTGCCAGAAAAAGCGCTCGTGTGACATCGCTCTAAGTTTAAGAGCATGTTATGTCATATAGAAGTAGGCCTAGGCTAATTATTTGGAAAAATACAATGCCATTATGTACAAATAAATATGAGTGTAAAATTTTAACCGATAGCCTAGTAATTTCAAATGCGTAACTTCGCGAGTGGTTGGGAATACTGCTTAGAATAATTCGTAGTAAATTAACTATTGGGCCTAGGGACTTCGTTATTACGGTATATATAATTCCGAACGCAATAAACTACCGTATATGTAAGCCTACATGCGCTTTTATTCTGTGTGTGGTGTCCTGGTTTCGAATCCACGGGAAGTATCACATGTTAGTATACTGTATATATATCATCTACGGTAAAATAAATGTAAATAATAATAATTATCAAGATACGTCATTACAATCAATAATCTACGGTAAATAAATATTAATATACAACATTAGGTCTACTATCAATTACAATAGGCTATACGGTAAAAGAAAGGTAAATACAATTAAATAATACCGTACACCATTACTATCAATTGATAATAATCTATGGTGCCGGTAATACATCTCCCAGACTCGCTCTTTTCATTTGTCATTCCCTCCCTCCCTTCCTCTCTTTCTCCAGCCGCCGATGACGCCTCCTCCTCCACCACCACCACCACATCCACCTCCACCTCCTCCCTCCCTCCCCCTCTTTCTCCAGCCGCCGATGCCTCCACCACCACCTCCACCTCCTCCCTCCCCACATATTTGCTTTAACCCTTACAGTACCGCAACGTATTTTGTTTTTATTTTAGCTGCATTTAGACGATTATGTGAAGCTTACCGGTATTTGACGGTTTTATTCAGCTTAGGAAGGATGTCTACCCGTTAAATGATAATATAGTATCTCAATTAATCATTTGAATGCCAGGCTGGATGTATGTGGAATGACAGAGACCAAATGGAAAGGTTCAGATGTGAGAGAGTGGGAGTGTGGAATGGGTGTGTGTGCTGGAGTGAGTGAAGGAACAGCGAGAGAAGGTGCATGTTTGTTTGTAAGTAGCAAATGGAAGGAATGTGTAAGAGAGTATGGGTCTGTGGATTCAAGGATTGTGTGGGTGAGAATGAGGTACCATCAGAGGTGAATGGGAATGGTAGTGCACTTGTGGACGTATGTGTGGGGAGGAGGCTGTGGATAGCCAACACCTTCTTCCGACACAGAATGATCCACAGGTACACGTGGAAACGGATGTTGACGATGAAGGATAAGACAGTGGTGGAACGAAAGTCATTGATTGATTATGTATGTGTGGATGAACGAATGAAGAAATCTGTGATGGATGCTAGGGTGTATAGGGGTATTGGAGGGGGTCTGTCTGATCATTATGTAGTGGTAGCTAAGGTTAGGATACAAAAGAAGTGGGTGAGGAGAGGGACAGGGAGGCGAGGGGCGGGTGGAATGGTGAGGAGGGTGGAGAGGTTGCAGGAGGAGGAAATCAGGGAGGAGTACAGGAGAGCAGTGGAAAGACGACTAGGTGGGTTCGACCTGGAAGTTATGGAGGAAGTGGAGGAGATGAGCAAGGTGTTTAAGGATGAGATCTGTGCAGCATGTGAGGAGGTGTGTGGAGTGAGGAGAAGAGGGAGGGGAGTGAAAGGTACAGCATGGTGGACAGAAGAGGTACGAATAGCTGTGGAAGAAAAGAAGAAAGCATATAGAGAGTGGTTGGGTAGCAGAGGGAATGAAGATTCCGAGAGACAGAAACGAGCGAGGTACGTGGAGAGTAAGAGGGTGGTGAAGAGAGTAGTGAAGGAAAGTAAGAGAAGAGTAGATGAGGAATTTGGAAGGAATCTGAGTGTAAAATGGAGGGAGAGTAAGAAACTGTTCTGGAAAGAAGTCAAGAAAGTTAGGGAAGGTAGCAAGGGAAACAGTAAGGGTGTGAAAGATAAGAATGGGAGAATGCTAGCCGAGAAGCAAGAGAGAGTCGAAAGATGGAGGGAGTACTTCAGTGAGTTGCTAAATGAAAGGAATGAAGAGCCAGCAAACATAGCTGGATATGGTATGGGAGGGAGAAGAAGAGAAGTAGTGGAGGAGGAGGTGGGGATCAGGAGGTCAGAAGTGTGGGAAGCCATGAAAAGAGTGAAGTTGGGGAAAGCACCAGGAACAGATGGAGTGTGTGGGGAAATGTTGAGGTATGGTGGTGAGATAGTGATAGAATGGGTATGGAAAATGTGCAAACTAGCATGGGAGAAGGGGAGTGCACCCGATGACTGGAAGACTGGCATAATAGTCCCCCTATATAAGGGCAAAGGGGAAAGAGGAGTGTGTGGTAACCACCGAGGAATATGTCTTCTAAGCGTAGTAGGGAAGGTATACAGTAGGGTAGTGATTGAGAGAGTGAGAGTGAGAACGGAGAAATGGATAGGCGACGAGCAGGGAGGTTTTAGGAAGGGAAGAGGATGTGTAGATCAGATTTTTACCCTGAATTGTGTTGTGGAGAAGTATCTGGAGAAGAAACAAAAGGTGTATGTTGCCTTTATGGACTTGGAGAAGGCCTATGACAGAGTGGATAGAGAAGGTTTGTGGAAAGTACTTAGAATATACGGAGTAGAGGGCAAGTTGCTGAAAGCAGTGAAGAGCATGTAGAGGGTGCAAAGGCGGCAGTACGTGTGGAGAGTGAGCAGAGCGAGTTCTTTGACCTGAATGTTGGTTTGAAACAGGGGTGTGTGATGTCCCCATGGTTGTTTACTGTATATATGGATGGAGTTATGAAAGAAATACTATCAAGAGCAGTGGATGTTGGTGTATCGCTGAAAAGGGAGGGAATTGAGTGGAAGCTACCTATACTGCTGTTTGCGGATGATACAGTTCTGATGAGTGATAATGAATGGGAGTTGCAGGGTCTGGTAAATGAGTTTGGAACAGTGTGCGAAAAACGGAATTTGAAGGTAAATACGGGGAAGAGCAAGGTTATGGTCTTCGAAAGGGGTGAAGTCACAGAGTGTGAGGTGAAGCTGAACGGTCAGGCTATGGAGATCGTCAACTCTTTTAAGTATCTGGGCAGTGTGTTGAGTAAAGATGGGACTATGGATGAAGAGGTGCGGGAGAGGGTACAACAGGGGAAGAGGGTTGTAGGAACGCTAAAAGCAGTAACAAAAAATAGGGTGGTCAGTATGGAAGTGAAGAAGTCCTTGCATGACAGTGTGGTAATCCCGACACTGACTTACGGAAGCGAAGCATGGACGTTGGTTGAGAGACTCAGACCAAGAGTGAGAGCAGTGGAAATGAATTACTTAAGGAGTGCGTGCGGAGTTACATGGAGGGATAGACAGACTAATGAGGAAGTAAGAAGGAGGTGTGGTGTGGAGGTAGATGTGCTGGAAAGTGTGAAAAGGAACAACTTGAGATGGTTCGGCCATATGGAACGTATGGAAAGCGAGAGAATGACTAAGAGGGTGTATGAGAGCGAGGTGGAGGGACAGAGGGGGAGAGGTAGACCGAATATGAGGTGGAAGGATGGAGTGAGGAAGTACATGAACGAAGGTGGTGCTGGTTGGGGGGAGGGGCGTCGACTGACTGGGGACAGAGGTGCATGGGGGCGGTTCGTTCGTGGCCACCCCTTCGGGGATCACGGCGTCAGGCAATAGATAGATAGATAGAATTAATCATTTTAGCTACCATACCGGTATATCCTTTTATGGTAGCTAAAAGAATTAATCGAGATATTCTAGTCATTTAACGGGTAGACATCCTTCCTAAGCTGAATAAAACCGTTAAATGGTTGCCATATGTCAAACCAAAGCCGAGTCCATTATTTTGTAGTTATTATTGTACTGTAGCCTAGGCTATATGTATATTGTATAATTATTGATAAATTGATGGTTCATAGTTCAAAATATGTCATTGGGAAGTGATAAAATGGCCAAAGCAATGCTAATTTATGTTGGTGTTCTTGCATTTCTTGACATACTTGTGATAAAATCGGCCAAAATAATGCTATTTTAGGTTAGTTTTCTTGAAGGACATATTCTTTCAAACATTCAAACAAAATTGCTCCGGTTTGATTCATTGAAAATACCACCGGTACTAAAGGGGTTAACATCGAAACTTACTGATAAAACTTAGATAACTATATAACCCTTTGAGTACCAGCGACGTGTGCTATATTATATTCTAGCTATGTTTAGACGATATCATGCAGCTTAGGAAGGATCTGTGGTAGTTAAAATGGTTGGTAGAGATAGTTTAAAGCCTTCTTATTGCCAGAGGTCCTTCCTAAACTGTATATAATCGTCTAATAATTGCCAGAATATGATGAAAAGGACGTCCGTAGTACTGTACGGGATAATAATATCACCACGTCCGGTACAGCAACTAGAGGTAAGGGTTTTAAGGCGAATCTTATAGGTTAACCCTTTCTGTACCGGAGACGTCTTTTAACTTTATTCTGGCTATTATATTATTACACGATTTTTAGTCAGTTTCAAAAGGACCTCCAGCAATTAACAGGTTCCGAATGATCTCAATGTTTACGTTTACGTTGAGGGACCCGCAGAGGGCCGCTCTCGGGCGGCATGATATGCGGGGGTTGTGCTTTTAGGACTAATGGTTAGGGACAGGATCAGGATTAGGGATGTAATGGTTGGTGATCCTAGTTCTAAATGAATCAAGGGTGGGGATTATTAACTACATGAGATGTGAGGTGATTCCACTCTTGGATGCTGCGGGGGAAAAATTATTGTGTAAATATGTCCGTGCTTGTCTGATACGTGTGGTATTTTAGGTTGTGGCTGCGTCTTGTAAATCGTATACTTGTAGGGTGTAAATATATATCTTTGTCTATGTCTACTAAGTTGTTAGTGACTTTATATAACATCTGTTGTCTGTGCATTTGTCTTCTTGTTGCAAGTTTAAACTTTAATGTCTTGTTTGAGCAAAGTGACAGATGTAGTGTGTCTGTAATCACGTCTGATCCATCTTGCAGCTTTGTTTTTTGTATGGCCTCTAGTTTATTTATATTATTGTGAGTGTATGGATCCCAGATGGTGTCGCAGTATTCTAAGTGTGGCCGAACAAGTTTGTTAAATGCTAGAATGTTAATGTTTGCGTTGCACTTGGTGAGATTCCTACGCACGAAGCCCAGGGCCTTATTAGTCTTTGCTCTGACGCTGCTAACGTGAGTGGTCCACCTCATGTCCGCTGAGATGTGGACCCCCAAATATTTGTAGGAGGGAACAGTATCCAGAAAAGTGCTATGGAGTTTGTAGGAGAATGGGATAAGAACATAAGAAAATGGTTGTCTGCAGAAAGCCGATTGGCCTAAGCAAGGCAGATCCCTGTCCCACACAACCCCAATTACAAAGCCCAATTATAGGCTCAACACTCTAATACCCTGAGGATCATCTTACCAAAATGGTTAGAGATTAACGCAGGATTACGGGGGTCTGCAGAGCGCTGATTGGCCCAACCCTGCTGATCCCCCTTCACACCCAACCCTTCTCGTCCATATGCTTATCCAATTTTATCTTAAAGCTCCCTATCGTTTTTAATCCCACTATAGCACTTGGTAGTCCATTCCACCCATCTACAACTCTTGTTACCAAACCAATATTTGCCTATATCTTTTCTGAAACTAAATTTATCTAATTTGAAACCATTGGTACGAGTTCTTTCGCTATCACTGAGCTTTAGTACATTTGTCATGTCCCCTTTGTTAATCCCACTAACCCACTTGAACACCTCTATCATATCCCCTCTAACTCTGCGTCTCTCTAACGAATGGAGAATGATGACATTTTCCCACCTCATCTTTATCTATTGGGGCTTTTATTTTATTTATTCATGTATTAACCGGTATTATTACTTTTTTTTCTTACAAGGAACCATTCTGTGATCTGTATTTTATAGATGAACTGCAAAACTTATTTGTTTTGGTATTTTAGAAAGAACTGTAAAGTGCTTGGTATCATTTTAAACCTTAACAAATTCTGCACAATCTAGTCATAAAAAATCCCAAGAAATTGAAGAAATATATAGGCTAATGGATGATGACAACGACAATTTACTATAGCATAAATGATTATATAGATGATTGAGATGAAAAATTCATACAAGCAAAAGATAAGTTAATTTTGCTGAAAACAAATTGTACATCTGTGCTGGCAGCTTGGCGCCTATTCTATTTTTCTATTGCTGAACGCCATGATCCCCGAAAGGGTGGCCACAAACGGAACGCCGCCATGCATCTGTCCCCAGTCAGTCGATGCCCCTCCTCCCATCCAGCACCGCTTTCACGCATATACTCCTTAGCTTATTTCGTACGATAAATACTATCAAAGTATATATAGCCTAGCCTATACAATACACTTATTACACTAAGGCCTACTCTCCTCATCCATGAGCTATCATAAAAAACATCACATGTGACATTCAGCACTGAATCTGCAGTCCATCTTTGTCTCAACCCTTACCCATAGTCAATATTATCATAGGCTAGTGCTTGAAGCCTTGAACACTACTCACTAGGCTACTGTACCGTGTACCACTGTAAGTACAATACTCCTGAAGTAGGCTAGTTAGCCTAGTTATATATTTAGGCAGGCAGCATTCTTCTTATACCCAGAACCATTTTGATCACACGGCTGGTAGTATCCACTGAAAATCTAGCCTATCATGTAAACACTCAGAAATGTATTTATAATTTGGGTTAGGCTATACTGATGTTTTGGACCGACAGTTAGCCCATCGATCTTTTTAGGCCTAATAGGTCCGGTAGAGCATATGCATCATTGCTGTATGTGTCATTAACCTCTGAAGTGTGCATGGGGGTAATTGGAAACGTCCCCCTGTGCTGACGTATTTGAGGTGTTTCCGTCACTAAAATATTCATTGTGCCATTAATAGCATTAATACTTATCCATATGCGCCTATTATGGGTTGATTATAAAGGTATTAACCTGAAACAACAATAAAACGAGTGAAAACAGCGTTTGGATGGTCAAAATCGGAGATATAGCCCGCGAGTTGTATAATGTATGGGTGAGGCAAGCTGCTTTCCCGCCAATTTCCCCCAAGGCCACTGAGACACAGTCGATCGATACTCTCTCTCTCTCTCTTGCACTCGCTTGCCATCAGTGATGACAACACCCTGCTTGCAACTCGCTAATGTTAGCACGAAAATATACCTCAGAATAAGGGAATAACAGGGAAAATAGGTGATAACTGAAGGAGAGGAGGAAAGTGGGGAAGGAGGGGAGGTAGAGGACTGAGATTTTGCATGGCCCAGGGGCCAATTTTTTTTTTTTTTTTTTTTTTTTCGATGTCAAAAGTTGATTTTTTTTTTCACTCACTCATAAGAGTCTCCCCGCAGTCCGCGATTTTGTTTGAACGGGTGAAACGGATATGGTGACATTTGTCCGGTCTAAATGTCATCTGCCACTTGGCTTCCCACTCTTCAAGCGCAGTAAGTCGTCCTGTAGTCTAAGGCAATCGTCCCTATTAGTAATTGGTCTATAAACTAAGCTATCATCTGCAAAAAGTCTAGTAGTAGAAGTAAGCAGACCCTTCTTAAACTACACAAAATCGTCTAAATATACCTAGAATAAAAATAAAAAGACGTCGCCGGTTTGGAAGGTGTTAATTTTGTCTTAGTCCATAACTCCACACACAACCTCAGCTCTCAACCGTGAGTAGCGCTCTGCGGGTCTCAGAGCTTAAGGGGAGATGGGTCGTTTTTCTGGTCCCCCTTCTTCCTCATGTTTAGCCCCATTAGATTTCAGATTTTGAGATGTTTGCCCCATTAGTTTGTCGATTCTAAGACCTTTCGCCTCATTTCTTTGTTAATATTTAGACCTTTCATGCTAGTTAGGTGTAAAACAAATCCTGGCGAACGATAGTGAGCCTGTAACTATGAAAGAACCGGCCTTTGGCCGGAACATTTGTCTACCGAAAAATGTACAAATTAATCTAGAAGGGGGATCTGATGGATATTTTTTTTAAAGTTTGATGGAGGTCTAGGGAGGAAACTAGAAAAATAATGAATACATGAACAAATCGACCAAAAAGTGAACCATCCCTCCTTTAAGTTCGGGGTTCCTAATCCTACTTCATTATCTTGCCATTGACCCTTGACCCCTTCTGTACCGGCGACGTTTTTAAAATTGAATTCTTGATATTTTTAGACGATTTTGTGCAGTTTAAGAAAGTTCCAAGGTAGTACAATTGGTTAAGTGAGATAGATCGAAGCCTATTAGTTGCTGGAGGCCCTTTTTTAACCCTCTCCGACATATGACGCGATTTTGAGCCTATTAGGGATACTTTGAAGTCCTTTGTTACCATCAGGGGTATTTAGAAACCTTTAGTTTAGTTACTTCAACCTCTGCAGTTGTCTTTGAGTTAGCTGTGGGCAGAAAACTAATTTTGGAGAGGTACCGGTAATTATAAGAGTGAGAGAACTCTATTTCTTATTGCTAATCTGGCAACCTTTGCGTCATATG
>CM064544.1:26365625-26413125 GCA_032716605.1 Paralithodes platypus | reverse complement strand
TACCTCATCAGGACCAGGCGATTTATGAGGTTTCAGTCTGTCAATTTCCTTAACCACATCATTTCTACTTATAGTAACCGTACTTAACCTATTTTCTATACTATCGCTGTATACCTTACGGACTTCTGGAAACTGTGCCAAATTTTCATTAGTGAAAACGGAAAGAAATTGACTATTTAATGTACTGCACATTTCTAAATCACTTTCTGTCACATTTCCTATCGAAGTTTTAAGGGGACCAATTACATCTCTAACCTTGGATTTATATAGTTGGTAAAAAGCTTTAGGATTATTTTTTGAATCATTGGCAACCTTAATTTCATAATTTCTTTTTTCTTTACTAATATCCTTTTTTACCTGTCGTGAAAGATTCTGATAGTAAGCAAGTAGGTGAATTTCGCCTTTTTTAATTTTTCTATATATTCCTCTCTTTTTTCCTAGAAGATCTAATAGTCTATTATTCATCCATTTGGGTTGGTTCTGTGTTGATCTAAATTTTCTTTTGGGGATATATTTATTTTGCGCATTGAATACTGACTTGATAAAATTATCGTATGTATCTACCAAGTTTGACGTCTCCTCCTGACTTAAGATGACAGGTGCCTGAGAAAGGATACACTCATTTGGACACCTGGATCGACTTAATTTTTTGACCATAGGGTCCGCTAACAGGGCTTCTCTTAACCCACCATAATTGGCTTTTCTGAAGTCAGGTATTAATGTTGTATTCTCTCTGATATTACCTTTCCATTGTATATTAAAATACACAGAATTGTGATCACTATTTCCTAGGTGGTCCCCGATTTCTACACTATTTATCATATGTTCATTGTTACTGAAAACTAAATCGAGAATATTATCACCTCTAGTCGGCGTATCTATGAATTGAGATAAAAAACTATCTTGTACTACCTCAATAAACTCCTTTGAATCAGAGTCGCCTATTTGTTGCTGCCAATCTATATTAGGGAAATTAAAATCCCCCATAATGCACACGTTGCTAAGCCTTGATGCTATTTTAATTTCCTCCCATAATGATGTTCCGTCATTTCTACTCATATTTGGCGGTCTATACATAACTCCAATAACTAAAGTCTCACTACCTTCGTTAACTTCTACCCAAACACTTTCATTTTCATTATTTACTCTAATACCTGATTTAGTACAGCTTTTGAATGAACTCCTGACAAACACTGCTATACCGCCACCCCTCTTACTTGTTCGGTCATATTTAAACAAACTATATCCTGGTATATCAAACTCTGCTAAAAAATGCCTGGTTTCTGTATTAATCCATGTTTCAGTTAGCGCTATTATGTCTATATTTTCTTTGCTAACCAGTGCTCTAAGTTCGTTCATTTTGTTACATAAACTCCTGCAATTTGTATAATAAACACTCAAACTATTACTTGTATTTGCAACTATTTTTCTATTGTTTTTAACTAATTTATTTTTACCTGTTGAACTACTGGACCTAGACGGAAAATCTACGCTATCAGAATGTTCGTTATTACTATCAATTTGATGTGGCTGGGATTCTATTTTACTTACACACCTATGGTTTATTAACCAAAACCCCGCAACAAACTTGTCGAGTGAGCTGGCTAAGGTCGAAACTCCTAGTCGAGAGAGATGTACTCCATCCTGGGCATACAGTTCATCCTTACCGTAGAAGAGGGTCCAGTTATCCAGGAATGGAATAGTATTTGCCTTGCAATACTTCTCCAGCCGGCTATTTACACCAATAGCCCTGGAGGACCATTCCTTCCTTACCCCTCTTCTTGGTAGGATACTGTGTACCACAGGAACTCCACCCTTCTCCTTGATCCTCTCCAACATTTCCTGGTACGTGGTGAGCAACTCCTCAGTCCTGCATTTCCAAATGTCGTTGCTCCCTGCGTTGAGGAAGATGATGGGGTCCTCTCCACTCGCTTCCATGACACCATCTAGCTTTTCTGCCACCTTCTCGACTCCGGCACCAGGCAGACAGACAACTTTACCAACATGTGTGTTAGTAGCCCTACCAAGGTATTTAATCATTGAATCCCAACAATTAAAATAGACTTAGCTGTTTTCTGTTGCCGGCCTGTAGCAGGAGTTGTAGCAGCAACAGCAGCAGACTTCCCCCCCTCCCCTCTCACTGCCTCGATGATCGCCACTTCCTCGCCATCACTCTCATCAGCCAAGGTGCTGAAGTTGTTGTGGGTCTTGAGTGGCTGCCTTTTCAGCTTGCAGGCCGTTGCACTGGTTGACACCACTTTCCAAGGGGCTTCACGATCCCTGGGAACACTTCCGGTAGCCTCACACTTCTTTTCCGCCATAGCTAGTCTCAAGGCCAAATTTTCATCTTTGAGACACTGAAAAGGTTATTTCTTGTCACGTATTTATCTCCGTTGTTGAATTTGCATATGGAAATTCTGCCCTACCTGGCCATTATTATATTTTGTTGACATAACTATATTTGTTCTTGGTAAATGTCAAAATGTATATATTGTGTATGTGAGTGTTGTTTTCTTTTGTATAGGCCAATACTGATATCCAATACCACCAAATATTCATGTTTGCTGGATGTTTTTATTATTTAATAGCTTGTGTTTATATTGCTACCGCACACACTTTTCCTTCAGCTGCTCCTTCAAGTTATTTTGTCTTATGCATACACAAATTGAATCTTGTTTAAATTTGTTTATCGTAGTTGTCTTTCTTACGTTGAATTAAGTGATTGACAGTGCCTAGAATAATTATATATATATATATATATATAAGAACATAAGAACATAAGAAAATGGGAGTCTGCAGAAAGCCGATTGGCCTAAGCAAGGCAGATCCCTGTCCCACACAACCCCAATTACAAAGCCCAATTATAGGCTCAACACTCTAATACCCTGAGGATCATCTTACCAAACCGGTTAGAGATTAACGCAGGATTACGGGGTCTGCAGAGCGCTGATTGGCCCAACCCGGCTGATCCCCCTTCACACCCAACCCTTCTCGTCCATATGCTTATCCAATTTTTTCTTAAAGCTCCCTATCGTTCTTGATCCCACTATATCACTTGGTAGCCTATTCCACCCATCTACAACTCTGTTACCAAACCAATATTTGCCTATATCTTTTCTGAAACGAAATTTATCTAATTTGAAACCATTGGTACGAGTTCTTTCGCTATCACTGAGCTTTAGTACATTTGTCATGTCCCCTTTGTTAATCCCACTAACCCACTTGAACACCTCTATCATATCCCCTCTAACTCTGCGTCTCTCTAACGAATGTAAACCTAATTTCTTCAACCTTTCTTCATACGGAAAATTTCTAATATTATGGATCATTTTTGTCATTCTACGCTGAATTCTCTCCAATGAATCTATGTCCATTCTGTAATAAGGACACCAAAATTGGACAGCATAATCCATATGGGGTCTCACTAATGACAAGTAAAGTTTTAAGATAACATCAGCAGTTCTGTTACTCACACTCCTAGAGATGAACCCGAGAATCCTGTTTGCCTTATTACGAACGCTTATACACTGTTTTCTAGGCTTCAAATCATTGCTAACAAACACACCTAGATCTTTCTCGCAGTCTGAATTTTCTAATTCTAAATTAGCTAGTTTATATTTAACATTTGTTTGCATCTTCCCTATCTTTAATACCTTGCATTTGTCAATGTTAAACTTCATCTGCCAATTTACTGACCATTCATGTAAGGTATCTAGATCCCTTTGGAGGCACTCTATATCGCTATCTGAATCAATTGATCTCCCCATTTTAGTATCGTCTGCGAATTTACTTATCCTACTAGTTATACCTAAATCTAGGTCATTTATGTATATAAGAAACAACAGGGGACCTAATACCGATCCCTGGGGGACACCACTTTTGACTGCTCCCCACTCTGACTTGGTACCATTTATGCTGACTCTCTGTTTCCTACCAATTAGCCATGACCTAATCCATCCCAACAACGACCCTCCTATTCCATGTGCCTCAACCTTTCTCATCAATCTCTCATGAGGGACTCTGTCGAAAGCTTTACTGAAATCTAAATATATAATATCATATGACTTGTCACTATCTACTGCTTCATATACCTCTGAGAAAAAGCTAAGCAAATTAGTAAGGCAAGAACGTCCCTGAGTGAATCCATGCTGAGAAGAATTTATTAAGTTAAATTTTACTAAGTGGCTTCTAATTTTCCTAGCAATAATGGACTCTAGCAACTTTCCTATGATTGATGTGAGACTAATGGGACGGTAATTGGATGCTATCGATTTATCACCTTTTTTGAAGATCGGAACTACATTTGCAAGCTTCCAAGCTTCTGGAACTAAACCTGTTTCTAATGACTTGTTAAATATAAATGCTAATGGACTACTTAACTCATCTCTGCATTCTTTTAATACTCTAGCATATACCTCGTCAGGACCAGGCGATTTTTGAGGTTTCAGTCTGTCAATTTCCTTAAGCACATCATTTCTACTTATACTAACTGTACTTAACATATTTTCTATACTATCACTATATACCATATTGACTTCTGGAATCTGTGCCAAATTTTCATTAGTGAAAACGGAAAGAAACTGACTATTTAATGTACTGCACATTTCTAAATCATTTTCTGTTATTTCTCCTATTGAAGTTTTTAGGGGGCCTATTACATCTCTAACTTTAGATTTATATAGTTGGTAAAAAGCTTTAGGGTTATTTTTTGAGTCGCTGGCTATCCTTATTTCATAATTTATTTTTGCTTTCCTGATTTCCTTTTTGACCTGTCTTGATAGAGTCTGATAGTATATATGTAAATGATTTTCACCTTTCTTTATTTTTCGATATATTCCTTTCTTTTTTCCTATAAGATCTATTAGCTTATTAGTCATCCATTTTGGTTGGTTCTGCGTCGATCTAAATCTTCTTTTAGGGATATATTTATTTTGAGCATTGTGGAGTGAAGCAATAAACTGGTTATATGTAGGTGGCAAGTTTAACTCTGGCATATCCTGACTTAATTGCTTAACAATAGGGTCCACCCTTAAGTCTCTTCTTAGCCCACCATAATCGGCTTTTCTGAAATCTGGGATAAGTGTCGTATTCTCTTTAGCATTCCCTGTCCATTGTATATTAAAATAAATAGATTTATGATCGCTATTTCCTAGGTGGTCACCAATCTCTACATTATTTATCATATGTTCATTGTTACTGAAAACTAAATCAAGAATATTAATACCTCTAGTCGGCGTATCTATGAATTGAAATAAAAAACTATCTTGTACTACCTCAATAAACTCTACTGAATCGGAGTCGCCTATTTGGTGCTGCCAATCAATGTTCGGAAAATTAAAATCCCCCATAATGCACACATTGCTAAACCTTGATGCTATTTTAATTTCCTCCCATAACGATTTTCCGCCATTTCTACTCATATTAGGCGGTCTATATATAACTCCAATAACTATGGTCTCACTACCTTCGTTAACCTCTACCCAAACACTTTCATTATCATTATTTAGTCTAATACCTGATTTAATACAGCTTTTTAATGTACTCCTGACAAACACTGCTATACCCCCGCCCCTCCTACTTGTTCGGTCATATTTAAACAAACTATATCCTGGAATATCAAATTCTGCTAAAAAATGCCTAGATTCTGTATTAATCCACGTTTCAGTTAGCGCTATTATGTCTATATTTTCTGTGCTAACGAGTGCTCTAAGTTCGTTCATTTTGTTACATAAACTCCTACAATTTGTATAATATACCCTCAACCTATTACTTTTATTTGCAACTAATTTTCTATTGTGTTTAGCTAACTTATTATTTCCTGTTGAACTACTAGCTCTAGACGGAAATTCTACTCTATCAGTATTCTCATCTTTACTATCAGTTACATGTGTAGTGTTATCGATACTACTATTACACATCACTATATCCGCACTATCTTGACTGATTATTTCTATTTTACTCACTGGTTTGTCACATGAAGTACCTGCTCCATATGGAGACAGTATTTTACTTACACACCCAGGTTTTTTTAACGAAACCCCGCAACAATCTTGTCGAGTGAGCTGGCCAAGGTCGAAACTCCTAGTCGAGAGAGATGTACTCCATCCTGGGCATACAGTTCATCCTTACCATAAAAGAGGGACCAGTTATCCAGGAATGGAATAGTATTTGCCTTACAATACTTCTCCAGCCGGCTATTTACACCAATAGCCCTGGAGGACCATTCCTTCCTTACCCCTCTTCTAGGCAGGATACTGTTTACCACAGGAACTCCACCTTTTTCCTTGATCCTCTCCAACATTTCCTGATACTTGGAGAGCAACTCCTCAGTCCTGCATCTCCATATGTCGTTGCTCCCTGCGTTGAGGAAGATGATGGGGTCCTCCCCACTCACTTCCATGACAGCATCTATCTTCTCAGCCACCCTCCCGACTCCGGCACCAGGCACGCAGACAACTTTACCAACCTGAGTGTTTGTTGCCCTGCCAAGGTATCTAACCAATGAATCACCGACAATGAAAACAGACTTAGCTTTTTCCTTTTGTCGGCGTGTAGCAGTTGTTGCAGCAACAGCAGCAGACTTCCCCCCCTCCCCTCTCACTGCCTCGATGATCGCCACTTCATCGCCATCACTCTCATCAGCCAAGGTGCTGAAGTTGTTGTGGGTCTTGACTGGCTGCCTTTTCAGCTTGCAGGCCGTTGCACTAGTTGACACCACTTTCCAAGGGGCTTCACGATCCCTGGGAACACTTCCGGTAGCCTCACACTTCTTCTCCGCCATAGCTAGTCTCAAGGCCAAATTTTCATCTTTGAGACACTGAATCTCCTGCTCCACACTCTCCAGTCTCTCTTGCAAAGCAAGACAAAGCTGGAGAGTATGGGAGGAGACAGCAGACTCATCAACAACAGCCATCACTATGAAAGTTCACTAGGACCTCACTAAGGGTAAACCGGTACACTAGCTGTCACTGGGGACGTCCACACTAGTCACGGGTCAGAGGGCAACTAAAAAATATATATATATATATATATATATATATATATATATATATATATATACAGTATGTATGTGTGTGTATTGTGTGTGTGTTTAATGACAACACTATAACTATCCATATTACCCATAATATCAAAATTACATATAACACATGAATAGGCCTACTGTTACTTTCATGTATGTACAATTCAATATAATAGTAGGCCTACACATTAGTATATTATGCAGTCCTTATGAAAGTAATATGTTTCAGCCGATTCAACAACAAATTCAAAATGTACACTCATATAGTTTTGTTGTAAATAAATAAAATCTAACTCCACACAGTTTTCATTTGTCTATGTGTATGAGGGAGACAAATGACAAAGCTACCTGTAACAACACACAAAACACACACACACACACACACACACACACACACACACACTTATAAATAATGGGGAAAATGAATAAATGATACAACATAAATATATAAATATAGATAAATCACCTCTCAAACATGCTAAGGTGTCATTTATTTTTACCATTCTATATTTACCTTTCAGCAAAAGCCTCAACACTTGGGAAACAAATTATGGCTGAAGACATCTAGACATCTTCACGTCTTATGCTAATAGGACATGACGAGGTGGGTTGGGTGTGAGGGGGATCTGCCAGGTGTGGGCCAATCGGCGCTCTACAGACCCCCATTGTCTGTCCTCTGACCGTTTTGATGAGGCCGGTCTTATGGTATTAGTGAGCTGGGCCTATAATTAGGCCTTTAAATTGGGGTTGGGTGTGAGAGGGTTGTGCCTTGTGTGGGCCAATCGGCTTTCTGCAGACTCTCATTTGCTTATGTTCTTATGATTGTGGTCTTACCTTATATAATATAGAGAAGTCTCCCCAATAATTTTAGTTTTCTATCATACCGCACTAAAAGAAAACGACAATATGGTATTTTCTATAGGAGACTAAGCTATTTTTTATTTACCACAGTATAACAACGTTACACTTTACGTAACAAAATTTGGACGCGAATACAGAGCACGCATAAATTAATTAACATCCCTCTTCAACAACTTTCTTAAGAGTGTTGGAGCTTGTTCCTAAGGGAAAATAAAGAATAGCCTAAACAGTAATGCCACTAAATATCAACCGCTTTTTACTTATAATAAGCATATAGCCTACCATGTATTCTCATAACTCAAAAATGCTTTCAGTAATTGAGCTGTTATTTCTACCCTTTGGATAGAGTCAACAGGGGAATAGGTGTGGGATGTTACAACCCATTTGTCTCAGCCCTTTTTGAGTTACGGAGATTAGGATTCATGACAGCTGGCCAACTTATAATTAAGAGACTATAGGTAGGTCATAAATCATGAACCCTATCCTCTGTAAGTAAAAAATGGGCTAGATCAAATGGGCTGTACAAATCCACATCTATTACCTGGCTGACCCTTCCTAAATGACATAATCGATTACTCTAGTCGTTTATGAGTAATAGAAGCTAGCGGTCAAGATTTTAGGCCTACCTACGTCTCCTAAAATGTCTTGCGATGTAGATTTGATTGAATTATTGAATGTTATATAGTATTTGTTATGTGAGCTAAACATGAAAGTTATTATATTGCGGCTAACACCAAACGATATGGTAAGCATAGAAAAGATCACGCTTAGTCAAAGATTTTAAGGGGAGATGGGTTGTTTTTCTGAACAATCTTCTCCCTCATGTTTAGCCCCTTTAGTTTTCAGATTTTCAGACGTTCAGCCCATTAGTTTGGCGATTTTAAGACCTTTCGCCCCTATTTTTTGTCAATATTAAGACTTTTCGTGCAATTTAGGTGTCATTTTAGTCCTGGCGAGCGATAGTAATCCTGTAATTTAGGAGGAACCAGCCTTCAACCGGGAAATATTTCTACCGAAAAATGTACAATATAATTATGTTGAAGGGGGATCCTGGGGTTGTATATATCTGATAAAATCGACCAAAAAGGGAACCATCTCCCCTTAACCAGCTTCCTCAGAAAACGAGCTTCTACGATGTTTTATTTCTATCGTACACATACCTAAACGTGGAAGTGTAACCAAGTGAACATTGATTTATGAAAGTGAACGTTGATATATGAAAGAGCATTATTTATCATGCAGTTTCGTAAGTATAGCAATGCATTTCTACTCCTTTCGTTCAGTAAAAGAAAAGATTCGGTATAATAATAATAATAATAATAGTTCTTAAAGCTAGCGCATGCTAAGCTAGCTAAGGATAGCTCAATAAGGCCGATTAGGCGTATTTCCATTGGGGTCCTGTACTACTACCCCATCCCTTTGCTCATGAGGGATGGTAACGACTCAGTGCTTGTGAAAAATCTTTAATGCGCCGAGCGTGGGCGCGAACCCGGGCCTTCTGGGTGGAAGTCCGAGACGCTAGTCACTACACCAAGCGAGCCGTGTTTTATCTTGTCCTGTATTTTTCCTTCGACACCCAAGTTTACCATGTTAGTTTATATTTCTATATTTTATAATCTGTGTAATGTAAAATATCCATAATTATCCATTACTGTACCATCCTTTTAACTATATTCTGGCTACTATTAGACGCTATTATTCAGTTAAAAAAGGGCCTTCAAGCAATCAACAGGCTTCGAACTATCCCACTTAACCATATCGACTACCACAGATCCTTCTTAAACTACACACAATCGTCTAATTAAATAGAGCTAGAATAAACTTTAAAGTACGTCGCCGGTACATAAGGGGTTAAACAAATAACTTTTTTTTTTTTTTTTTTTTTAAAGAGACAATGAACGGAGGAAGGAAAAACACAGATAAAACAAAAAGGTCCATGTGCCTAAAGGCATCCTCCATTCATAAAATGTTTGTAACAACTGGATTTAAACTAATGTAATTTGAGAATAATTGCATAGTAACACAAGAACGAAGCATCATATGAAGCTTCGAAGTGCTTCATAGGCGTTGGGGTGAATCATTCTTACCATCCCCCCACCCTCCCCCGCTCAATTTAGATTACCAAGAAAAACAGTCGTAACCCTTGAATGTCCAGACAATTTAGACTTCCGGGCGCCATTTTGATTTCAAGTTTTCTTCGTCGTCACGCAATCGATAAAAGCTTAGACAGTTAGATAGACATTAATTTGTGGTGAGTGATGTATAGAGAAGTATACTGTATATAGAAACACAAATGAAGCTGATAGCCTAAATAATGAAGCTGATAGCCTAAATAATGAAGCTGATAGCCTAAATAATGAAACTGATAGCCTAAATAATGAAGCTGATAGCCTAAATAATGAAGCTGATAGTCTAAATAATGAAGCTGATAGCCTAAATAATGAAGCTGATAGCCTAAATAATGAAGCTGATAGCCTAAATAATGAAGCTGATAGCCTAAATAATGAAGCTGATAGCCTAAATAATGAAGCTGATAGCCTAAATAATGAAGCTGATAGCCTAAATAATGAAGCTGATAGCCTAAATAATGAAGCTGATAGCCTAAATAATGAAGCTGATAGCCTAAATAATGAAGCTGATAGCCTAAATAATGAAGCTGTTAGCCTAAATAATGAAGCTGATAGCCTAAATAATGAAGGGAACGAATTGTAAACAAAGGAAATAGGAATAAAAATGGTGTCCAAGCGTTAAGGGGAGATTTCCACCTGGAGGATTTTTTTCTGAACCTCTTTCTCCCTCATGTTTAGCCCCATTGCTTTTGAGATTTTAAGACCTTTCGTGCCATTAAGGTGTCGATTTTTTCCTGGCGAGCTATAGCGAGCCTGTAATTTAAGAGCAACCGGCCTCCGGCCGGAACATTTTTCTACCGAAAAATGTACAAATTTATCTTGAAAGGGGGTCTAGGGGGTGTAATTTTAAGCTTGATGAAAACGTAGGGAACAAACTAAATACCTCCCCTTAAGCAGCGGTACCCTCTTCCGTCAAACTACCCAACCACCGCCATCCCTGCCCAGTTTGTGGCACAGGGTTACCAAATCAAGTCTGCTAGATACTAAATAGATGCCGAAAATCGCTAGAATAATGCCACAATCTCTGACATCGCTCCAAAATGGTCAAACTCTTCATTAGTTAGTTAAAATAGGACTTCAGAGGCTATCAACCCTATTGGATTATTAAGCCAGCACACTGTAAGTCAAGAATAACGTCGGGACTGGAGCCTCTCTGCAAGAACTCCAGTCCCTTCAACTCTTCAGAATATCGCTAGAATTCACGTCGCTAGATGTAAAACATATGTATGAAGTAAATACCTCTAGATCTAGCGTGAAAGTAGCTGAATTGACAACACGGTTTATGGGCCCCTTTTACGCCATTCGCCTCGTCTTTGTGGTTCTGTAAAGAGTGTAGTGCTGCTGGTGTGAAGTCCTTGGAATATTTCGTAATAGACTTGTTATCCTTCTCCGTATCTAAGTGACTTGGAGTGACGGGAATGGCAACGGGCTCACCTCTATGTGCCACTTGATTCCTGGTTGCTAGAAGGTATGTATGCATATCATTGTTGAAAGAACTTAGATGAATAACATCTCGCTGATCAGGCGAGCACCAACAAATTTAGGCACTTGTGTTGCCCTACATTGCTACGGCTATTATGCTTAAAATCGTCTAAATCACGTATAAAAGCGGTCGAAGGAAATGTTCAGCAAATGTAGCCACATGCGCAACAATAATATACTGTATGTTGTGTCTATACAACTGTCTGTTATTGATATGTTTATACTACACTACATGAAAACTTGAATTGATAATAATAATAATTAATATTGACCTACAAGTGACAGAAGATAATATATATATATATATATATATATATATATATATATATATATATATATATATATATATATATATATATATATATAAAAGTAACACCCCGTTCTTAGCATTAATCATCAATTACAAACTCCAATGTACTTGAAGTAACTAATAAATATATATATATATATTCAACTTTACCGAATGCATAATCAAAGACAGAACACACCTTGATTTGTTTCATTATTCGTGTTTTTCCACGTCTGACAAGCCGTCACAGCCTTATCTCTAGCTTTTATAATTGTTTTGAACTAAATGTGAAAACTTTAACCACACACATACAGAAGCACACACATACAGGCACACACAGAGACATCCACGCACACACACACATAAATATATACACACACAGTGAGTTACACCTACAGCAACAGGGACCAAGGGGTTGGCAAGAAAGCAAAGTTTGAACAAGAGGTGGTGAAGGGTAATTGACAGGTTAGTGAAGTGTGAAAGAGAGAGAGAGTGGGGGGGGGGGAGGATATATAGGGGAGAGGAGAAAGAGGAGAAGGTTGGGAGGGAGGGTGGGATGGGAGTGGTGGAGGATGGGAGGGAGGGATGAGAGTAGTAGAGGAGGGATTGATTGATTGATTGATTCTTTATTGAGAAAGCATAAATACATGGGAATACATAATTACACGTCTCAAAAGGGCAAAGGTGATAAAACAGTCTTTTACCCTACTCATATTATACATGTACAATATCAACACAGACATGAATACAACATTTAGTAAGTTTTTATCTCTATACTTGTTAGCAAACCAGTTGTCCCTAACTGTTTAAGAAGGACCCTTAGCTAAGCTGGGCTTAGGCTTAGCGTGGGTTTGCTATAATCCTTCTACTTTCCTTAATGTCATAGAATGACCCTCCCACTCCAGTTTAATACATGCCTACATATACACACACATACATACACCCATACACACATAAATACATATACAGTATATACATATATATATACACATATATGTACATATACATACATACATACACACACACACACACACACACACACACATGCATGTACATATACCTACATACATACCTATACACACAATAATTCATACAATAACACACAAATTTCACAATATACAGTGTATACATACACATTTATTATTATAATAACAATAATGATATAATGAGGCTATCAATTACATACTAATCATAACACTAAATCCTAAACTTTGTTTTATGTATATTTACCTTACGATGTATTGTATTTTTTTGCATTTGGCTATTATTTGAGTAATCATATGATTGAACATCCATATAATTTGTTCATCGACCTTATCTATGACATTGTTTCTATATTTCGCTAGGTGTTGGCAGTGCAGTATATAATGATTTAAGGTATGACTTCTTGGTTTTTTACATAGTTGACAACATATTTCGTGTTCTCCTTTAGGAACACCAAGTTCCCACATGTAACAATATCCTAACCTAAGTCGTGTGCACAAGGAGTCCTTCCAAGCACTTCTTAAGTTTCCGTATATAAAGCTAATTCGCCGTGCAACGTTATTATAGTGATAGAATGTTGCACTATTCGCGTGTTTTTCTTGCATCATAAAAAGTTCCGCATCCTTTTGTTTTTTTCTAATTGTTGATTTAATTTGTCTTAAAGATTGAATGCACTCGTAATCTATTGTGTCTTTCTCCGTTCCTAATTTAGCAAGTTCGTCCGCTCTTTCATTATTTATTATCCCAACATGTGAAGGTATCCACGTAAATTTTACCATTCTCCCATTATTGCGTAGTTCATCTATAATAACCTTACACTGAGATACCAGCTTTTCATACACGGGTTTTTTGCTGTTCATAGATTCCAAAGCACTTCGACTGTCTACGAAAAAGCACACATCACCTTCTCCCCCTCTTATTTTATTTAACCCGTATAACATAGCACATATTTCTGCCTGCGTAGAGGACACGTTGTTACTTATTCTATAATAATATTCACTGTATATGTTATCGTTACCTACATCGTCACTCACCAGTATCCCACATCCTGCTCTCCCATTTTCTGTGACAGAGCCATCGCAGTATACTTGCGCAACATTATCATCTTTTAATTCATTTATCTTTTCTTCAACAATTATTTTAAGTTCCCCAGTCTCGTACATACTTTTCTTTTTCCCCAGCTTGATAATATTTATATCCACGCCTTTATCTTCCCAGGGTGGAGGTTTTTGTGCCCTCTCTTCGACCAGAAAGAAATTTATTAGGTCAAATTTCTCTACTTTATGTATTAGTTCTTTTAGGTATCCCCTCTTGCCTTGCCTCCTGAAGGTTCGAATTTTACGTATGCCATCGTTGACGTCTTGTGCCAATTTTTCACCACTACCTGACCGTATATGTCTCATTGCCGATACTAGGTTTACTTCCTCTATTCTGTGTCGCAAGGTTGTTAAATTTAATTCTAATCTCATAGCAGCTACCATCGCATTTTTGGGGCAGTTTAATATAACCCGCATAGCCTCGTTTTGGATAGTTTCTATTTTATCCAACCTTCCTTCACCAAGGCAAGAGAGAACGGGGCTGGCATATTCCACCACTGACCTAATAGTGGTGAGGTACATCATCCGCAGTACCTGTACACCAACACCTGTACCACTCCAAGCTAGGGATTTCAAGGGTGCCATACGTGCCTTACATTGTTTGTATATGATGTAACTCGGCATCTTTACTGTCTGATGTATATCCTATATAGATGCCTAGATACTTATAGCTCCTAACCCTATCAATATTTTTTTCATTCACAGCTAATTGTTTATCGCCCATAGCACGACACTGAAATTTAGTTTTTTCTTCATTAATTACTAGCCCTAGCTTCTGGGTTAATTGCCCAAATTTGTTGAGGGCCAATTGCATATTCTCAACGCTACTGCTTTGCAGCATTATATCGTCTGCGTATATTGTTATTTTAACACCTGGACCTAGCATATCTTGAGCTATCCTATTCATTAGGACATTAAAGAGGAATGGACTTAATACCCCGCCTTGTGGTGTACCCAGGTCAAGTTTCCTTTCCTCAGAAAGAGCCCCTTGATACCACACCTGCGCCTTCCTTCCAAATAAATAATCTCCTATCCAATGTAATAATTTTCCTTTTACACCCATGTTAGCTAATTCAAACAAAATTACCTCTCCATTTGCTTTATCAAAGGCGCCCTTGAGATCCACGTATACCCTGCAGTAATCATTATCGTTGGCCAGACACTTTATGACTGCATCAGATGTACCCCTACCTTTTCTAAAACCGAACAGATTGTTGCACAATTTATCGTCTGTGATATATAATAGCCTCTCCAACACGATTCTCTCCATCATTTTGGACATACACGATGTGAGGGAAACGGGTCTACTCTCCCCATTTGGTTTAGGGATGGGAATGATTATAGCTTTTTTCCACGCTTTAGGTAGTTTACCCTCTTTAAGACTCATGTTGAATAATCGAAGGAGGGGGCTATCTTCTATACTGGCTAGGCAGTTTAATACATCGTAAGTTATACCGTCTTCCCCGGGAGCTGTAGATTTACCTTGTTTAATTGCTCTAAGTAGTTCATCTCTTGTTATATCTACATCTGTGATGTGTGCTATATTTAATGCGTTAACAATAGTTTCTCTCCTCTCATTTTCCCAACCCTCTAATCCCTCCCTGACGTCCTAGAGGAGGGAGGGAAGAGAGGATGGAGAGGAGGGGAGGGGGAGGAGGACGAGAGATGGATAAGGGATGATAGAGAGGGAGGAAAGTGGGTAGTTTGAGGAAGGAAGGTAGGTAGAGAGTGAGGAAGAGGGACGAGGAGAGGGAGGGAGGTAGAAGAAACAAGCGGGAGGGAGGAAAAGAGAGAGGGAGAAAAATTAAAGAAAGGAATGCGGGAGAATGGAAGGAAGTAGAACAAAAGGTTGAATTTTAATAGTTACCCTCCAATTTCGAGAGTTCGGCGCGTCACTTTGTTTATATGGTTATTTACTGCCCATCTGTTTGTCGTCCTCACTCCCTGTAATCTGCAAGTCAATCTGAAGTCATATGTCTGGGGATCTGTTGTGCTTGCCTTCGTGTTTGCGCAAGTCACTCCTAAAAAAAAAAAAAAAAATGAACCTCTCGTCGTTTACTTTATCCAAATAATAATATCCAGTATATTCTGATGTATGGCTATGGATATATTTTCAGTAGGAATAAAATAATGAGTGAGGTAGCGAACAATACTGATATTACGATTCCCTAACGACAAACCCATCGTGGATATATTTTGCTAAACAACCTAATGATAGACTAGGTAATTTGGAGACCAGACTCCCTTCTTTTCCTATCTGTGAATATAATGTTGATAGGTACGGTCATGTGTAAAAATTCGTGGACCCCTTTATGTTCTTTATGCAATTATAACTATCTGGATTGAGTTTTGGATGGAATTTGCTTTCCAATTAATTATGTTATCGTTATGTAGTAAATATATAGAAAATTACATTAATGAATACTACGACTACTAATAATAATAATAATAATAATAATTATAATAATAACAAAGGCAATCCCTTCCTCGCACTCATCTTTAATTTCTTTGTCCAAATCATAAGGAACACATACACTATATAGGAGGCTTGAGTGCCTTCGTTTGCCTCGGTGTCATACGTATCTACAGTAGGTATAGCTTACTCGGAGGAAGAGGTTGCAGGAGGCTGTCTGTCTGGTTAATGGGAATAAGGGCGCTAATGACAGAGGTTGTTATAGGAAGGTGGGAAAGGGCTGGGGTGGCTGGTGATTGGTGATTATTTGACAGATGTTGCTAGGAAGGAGGGGAAGAGGGCTGGGTGGCGGGTGATTGGTGATTATTCTATAGACGGTAGGTGTTAATGATTGCAAGGTGATAGGATGATTGGAAGATGACGACTAAGGGTTAACCGTTTTTGTACAATCGCGCTAATAAGTGATGTCTCGGCACCAAGTATGTTTTGATTAATAATTAGTATCAGCAATAGCTAAGCTTCATTTCTTCATATCGAGTGATATGTACAAACATCTTCCTACACTTACCCACCCTATTCAACATCTGATAGACATTAATACAGCAGAGAGCAAGCCAACAGTAATGACAGCTGGGACATGACTTATTAGCGCGACCGTACCAGCGACTTCTGTTATATTCTATGCTAGGTATATTAACCCCTTGAGGATCACGACGCGTTGTGACAGCTAATTCTGGCTATCATTACACGAGGATCTGTGAGCATTTAAACGGTAAATACTTCCTCTATTAACCCTTTGACATAGCCTTCCTAAGCTGAATATGGGTCTGAATATGGGCACTTTATTTTTGTTTCCTATTTTTGTTTAGTTTTTTACATATATCGGCATTTATTTACTATTTAACGGTTGTTTTATCGACTTTTGAGAATATATATAGCGGTAGTTTGTATATTGACTTGGTAACCCTGTGTCTAAAGTAAAACAAAGCCACTCCAACAGCTTCCTCTCTCTCCAACACCTCTTCTCCCCTCTCTACACTCGTCATAAAATAGGAAAAGTAGAAAGTAGCTATGAGGTGCCGTTGTAAAGGCTTATCCCTCAATACCTTCACCTGACCTGACCAAAGCCACTCCAACAGCTTCCTTCTCTCCAAAACCTATCTCCCCTCTCTACCCTCTTCAGACAATAGTAAAAGTAGAAATTAGCTACGAGGTGCCGTTGTAAAGACTTAAGCTGGTGTCACACGAGCGCTTTTTCCGGCAATTTTCGTTTTTTCTCTTAATAATTTGAGGCTTTATCGCATTTGAATTGGGAACTAGACCGAAGGTAGATTATGTCAGATGGCTGAGGTCAAATATAACTTAAGATTTTAAAGCTGCCGACTACAATTGCTCGTAAAAATTGACGGAAAAAAATGCTCGTGTGACAGCGGCTTTATCCCTCATCCCTCAATACCTTCACCTTCAGGGCCAAGATAGGGCAGTACTTGAATTGACCTGTTTTCCTCAGCAAATAGTTCACCAGATATTCGTACCCGGGAGGTGTGTGTGTGCAGTGGCGTCACCAGGGGTAAAATTTTTTGGGGGGGGCTGTAGCCCTGGCATAAATAGGTGGGTGGGTGGCGAGCGAAGCGACCCTGAGCAGCTGGGGGGTCCGGGGGGGCGCTGTAAGCCCCCCCCCCCATATTAAATTGGATAATATTAAATTGGATAATTTGAAGAACTTTTATTATTGTACCATTATATAGATTTAATTGGCAAGATTTTTCTTCCATTACTGTGATAGAAAAACAAAACAGTTCACTTAAAAAAAAAAAGTATAATTTATTAACTCCAAAATCATAAAGCAATTACTTTAGATAAGCCTATTGATAAAGTACAAGATTACAAACAATTGTTATTCTATAAAACTGATATCCTTTCAAAGTTTCATATAGTGACATGGCCTAATGGTATGTGGATATGTCTTTTATTTCACAATTTCACTTTTCAATCAATGTAAACTTTTTATAATTATGATTAGTTCATTATAACTGTTGATGGTTTTGCATTTTACTTAGTTTTATTGCTTTCCACCGTTTACATTTTTTGGTTGTTTCTTTAGTTTTTCCTTTTGTTAAAGAGCATTTTTTGGGGGGGCTGAGTCCTTGATTCACCCCCCCCCCCCCCCCCCTGGTGACGCCACTGTTAAATTAAATACAGTGTGTGATGTGGGCGAAATGTTCGTTTATTTCTGTGTTTGAATGTGTCTAGTGTAGGGCTATTTATTGTATCTTCTGGGAGACTGTTCCAATCCCGTATGGTTCGTGGAAAGAATGAGTGTTTGTAGAAGTCAGTATTAGTGTGGTATGTTTGGTACTTATGAGAGTGTGTGTTACGAGTGTTGCGGGTGTTTGAGTTGTGTAGGTATTCATGTTATTTAATGTCCATATAATTTTGTGTGATTTTATACATTACTGTGAGCCTGTGCCTGAGTCTTTGTGTGTTAAGAGTTTCCATTTTTATTTGATTTTTGATATGGGTTGTGATGCCTGGGGTTTGCGTGTAATTGTGTGTGATGAACCTGGCTGCCTTTGTGTTAATTTTTTCAAGTGTGTTAATGTTAGATTGTATGGATCCCAAACTGCGGCGCAGTACTCGAGTGTTGGGCGAACAACGGTGTTATATGCTATGTGTTTGATGTCTCATGTACAATTGTGTAAATTCCTCCTCAAAAACCCTAGTATGCGGTTTGCCTGACTTTGTATGTGTTGAATGTAGGTGTTGAATCTTAGGTTGGTGGAGAGGTGGACGCCAAGATATTTGTATGAAGAACTGATTCTAGTGGTTGGTTGTATAATGTGTAATTAAAAGTGATGGTTGGTTGTATAATGTTTAATTAAAAATTATGGGTGATCGGGAGCGGGTAAAGTGGAGAAGTTTACATTTGTCAGGGCGGAAAGAAATCTGCCAGGTGTTCTTCCAATGTTCGAGGGCTTTTATGTCGTGCTGGATAAGTCCACAGTCGTCTCTAGTCAGTACGGGCCTAAACATCAAACTATAGTCTAGTAGAAGAGTTAGGTGTTGACAGAGGAAGGTCATTAATATAAAGAAGGAAAAGAAGGCTAAGAATGGTGCCTTGTGGGACACCAGAAGAAACCGGGACAGAGTCTGAGGAAGAGCCGTCAAGGAGTACTCGTTGAGTCCGTTTTGTAAGGAAATTAGTGATCCAGTGAAGAGTAGGTCCAGTTATACCGTAAAAAGCTAATTTATGCTGAAGTCTTTTGTGGGGGACTTTGTCAAAGGCTTTGGCGAAATCGAGGACAATAGCGTCAACCTCTTTAATGTCTCGTCGGTCCAGTTGTTTAGCGAAGTCATGATATGTGGCAATGAGTTGTGATTCGCATGATCTTTTGGGCCGAAATCCATGTTGTGTATCGGTAAGGATGTTGTTTGCGTCAAGATGATTCCATGTGTTTATGTATAATGTGTTCTAAAATTTTGCATGGGATGGATGTGAGTGAGATGGGTATATAATTCTTTGGGTCAGTCCTGTCACCTGTCTTGAAAAGGGGATTGATGTTCGTACAAAGCCAGTCAGGTAGAAGGATGCCTGTGTGAAGTGACTGGGTGAAGATGCTCTGTAGGAGGGGGGCAAGGATTGAGGCACAATTTTTAAGGATGAAGGCAGGGATGTTGTCAGGACCAGTGGCTTTGTTTGTGTCAAGTGTCTCTAGTAGTTTCTGTATACCGTTAGTCGTTATGTCTAGGTGGAGTATGGGTGGGTAGGGGTTTTCTGGCATGTTAGATATTTGGTTGTTTTCTTGTGTGAGTACTGATTGGAAATGAGTGTTGAGTATCTGTGCTTTGTGTTCTGGAGTGGTTTGTAGAGTATCGTTGTTGTCTTTAAGTGATGTGATGGTGGTGGTATCCTGCCTGCGCGATTTGAAAAATTTAAAAACATTTTTGGTGTTGTTTCTGACGTTGTCTGCGAGATAAGAAGCTATGTGTTTGCGTTCTGCTTTTTTATGTTTTTGGCAAATGTGTTTTGGTGATGTATACGCGGTCCAGTTTTCAGGTGTGTTGTGTGTCTGCACGCGTTTATAAAGTCTTTGTTTTTTGCGATGTTTGTCTGCGTAAATCCCTGGTGAACCATGGAAGAGTATATCTACTTGATGGAGTTTTTTGTGGTATGTATTTGTGCATGGCTGTATGGATGGTGTGTTGCAAGTTATTCCAGTTTGTTAAGAGGGATCTTGCGTGTGGGTCTGTTATAAAAAAGTAATTTTTGAATTTAGTCAAGTCTTGTTTAATCGTGTCTAAGTCAGCTCTGGAGTAGATAAAGATAGGTCTTGATCGTTGTTTTTGTCTAGTTGGTCGGAGATCAGCGTCAACAAGTACAATGTCATGGTCGATCAATCCTGGAACAAATTGTGTATTTGTTATGTGAAGAATGTTGTTAGTGAGAAATAGGTCTATATAAGGTGTGAGATGTGGTAGAAGGGCCGCAGTCGCCACCGGGGTGAGTTGAGGTTTGTGTTCGTATTGGCTTGAGTACTGTTTGTGAAAGTGAGAATGTATTGATGGCGTCTATGAAGGTGTCGTGTAGTTGGCGTCTGTTAGTGTGGGGAATGATAGGATCAGGAGTGTCAGTATCAGGAGGATCGAGGGGAGAGATGGCAGTCCAGTCAATGTCAGGGAGGTTAAAATCGCCTGAGATCCGTATGTGCTTGTCTGCGTTAATACGTGTTAGGGATGTGTGAAGGTTGTGTAAGTAATCAGTGATGGAAGAAGGTGGTCTGTAGAAAGCAGCGAAAAAGAGCGATTTACAGTTGGAAAGTTGGAGTTGGATCCAGACGATTTCACAGTCTGTGTCGAGGTCCGGTCTGTGTTTAACTGTGAGGCCAGATTTGGTGGCAATCAGTACACCACCACCTTTCCCGGCCTCTGGCAATCGGTCTTTACGTATTACTGTCATGTTAAAGGTAGGGGGGAATATTTCTGTTGAGTCAATGTCCGGCGTCAACCATGTCTCTGTCCCTATTATGATGTTAGGGTTGTAGGTGGTGATGGTATGCTGTAGTTGGGGTATTTTTGATTGGTTGCTGCGAAAATTAATATTAAGGAGGCGGAGGGTTGTTGGACTATGATGAGGAATATCAGATATGGAGTCAAGTGAGTTGGGAGAAGATATGGAGGAACAGTCTAGGGTAGTGTCGGATAGTATGGAGGTGGAGGTGGAAGATAAGGAGGAATGAGACCTAGGGAGGGGGGGGGGGGGGGTAATGATACGAGAGATGGGGTGAGAGTTTAGGGAGGAGGAGGAAGGGGTGGATGGATGGGAATGGATATAAATGGAAGGTGAGGATTCTAAGGAAGAATGAACTGGTAGTGTGGGGCTCATTGATAAGGAAGGAGATGGATGGTTTGAGGATGGTAGTGATTTGTGAGAATGGTTTAGAGCAGGTGAGTAGTGATTATGTGAAAGATTTTGGTTGGATTGGGGTGTATTTATTATTGAGGTTGAGTTGCGAGAGGTCGATGAGTCCCCGGAACACTGGGAGAACATCTGAGGACTTGGTATTATGCTAAGAGTTAGTAGTGGAGAGCTGTGAGATGGAGTATGTTTGACTGGTGTTGATTGTTTAGGGTTCAAGAGAGAGGTGTGTTGCTTAGGAGGATTGGTCGTTTTATGTTAATTTAGTGTGTCGAAGGAGTTTTATAATGGGATGGGAGAAGATGAGAAGAACAAGATAAATTAGGCATGCCGCAACTGTCGCAGATCCACGAGACTCTATTGTTAACTAATCCAGCATAAACCTGTGTGAAAGATCCGAGAGAGCTGACATGATACCAACCTTCATGTTCGGACCTATCACCGCAGGGTTCACACTGAATGGCCCTCTTCCCCCATTTAACCGCTTTTCTACAAATATAACATAGGTAATTGGGACAGTAGGGTCCAGGGTTGACCATAGCACCTGTGTCTCCACACAGTAGCAACAGAAGTAGGATGGTGTGTTTATGATGTGTGTTTTTTTTTTTTTTTTTTTTTTTCTCTCTATATTCCAACTACTCCCTCTCGGGCATAGGCTGATAGCCTTTACACTCTACCGCTGAACACGGTGAGGCCCGTGAGGCCTTGTTCCAGTCTAGGGAGTGAGGCATGCGAAGCACCCACTCACGGCTCGAACCCAACTCCATCTCTGAAGCTGCTCCGCCCCTGCGCTTCAGTCTCACTCCCCAGGCTCAGACCCTCACTCTCAGAACGCCACCTATTGAGCAATTGTATTGTTGTGGAGTGGTTTGGAGCATTGGGTTACAGAGAGGGCTAGTGATGAGGATTTCTAGAAGTCCTGGAGGGAAATAGATTTTTTTCGTCTTCTTTAACCCCTCATTTTCCCTGATCTTCATAGCCCTCCCCACTAGTGGGGGCCGTATTTTTAGATTGTTGGATGATGGGTAAATATATATTTCCGGTAATAATCATTATTATTAATGAAATCAACAAATACATGTGGCAGTCCAGGGATTCGAACCTAGGATGCTCACACCGAAGTTCAGTGCATTTATCCATTGAGCTACGAAGACAGTTTTTTTAGATTGATGTTGGCTGCACCACATCCACGCAAGAAATCAGTACTCCAATTTAGGCTGACCAATTTTAGTGCCTTATAAAATATTTGTCTTTCTTTTTTGTGTAAGAGGAAAGCTATCTTTCTCATAGAAGTTAACTTTGCTGATGTCTTCCAATATTCTCCATACGGAACTTAAATGTTAATTTTCTGTCATAAATGTCACCCAGAGGGCCAGAATATCTATATCGCTTTTTGAATTTAGAAAACTTCCATTAACTCCTTCTGTACCGGCTACGTCTTTTAACTTTATTCTGGCTACTATTAGACGATTTTTGTGCAGTTTAGAAAGAGCCTCCAGCAATTAACAGATTCGAAGTATCTCTCTTAACCCTTTTTACTACCCCAGATCCTTTTTAAACTGCTTAAAATCGTCTAAAGATAGCTACAATAAAATCGAAAGAGGTCGCCGGTAAAGAAGGGGTTAACCCGTCCCATACTGTACCAGAAGAATTTGCAGCTAATGTAGGCTACCCCTTGTCTTATGTTCTACTTAAATTCACCCACGCTACTTGTCCTGTTTGAATGCCTTATAGATAGATTACCATGGCGCATCTCTCTCTCTCTCTCTCTCTCTCTCTCTGTACTACATTGTTCTACTAATTAATCAACTTCGTTAAGGGGAGTCACCTTTTTTTTTTTTTATCTTTCTCTCCTTTTCTCTCTTTCCCTGGCTTGTATCCATTCGGCCCCATTCAGCCAATTGTTTTAAGACGTTAATCCCCATCCAAGAGTCGATTTCTTCCTGGCGAGCGAAAGCGAGCCAGCATTGTATGGAGAAATCCGGCTTCGCCGGAGACATTTTTCCATTAAAAAATGTACAAATTTAGCTTGCTGTCAAAACAAAACTATATATATGCTGGCTCGCTACCGCTCGCCAGGAAAATATTGACACCTGGATGGGGGAAAACGTCTTTAAACAGTAGGGTGATTTATTCTGGTTCAGGAGCAATTTATAGCGAGGCCTTCCTAAGGGTTAAGTGCCCCATTAATTACTCCTTCCATTCGTCTATATATTAGGCTACCATAGCGCAGTTGGAATATATGTACATGCTCAGATTAATATGCAGGATTCGAAACTGCATAATAAATCATAGGCTTGTACATATTTCTTTAACTGTCTTGATAGCGTAATGCATAAGTGCGCGGAATTTCGATGTGAGTATCCTAGGTTCGAGTCCTCGGAGTGCCACGTCATGTATTTGTTGATTTCATTAATTGAGTTTAGAGGTGAAGTTGGTTAGTGGAAAAATCAATAATTACATAGGATCGGTATTTTAGTTACAAGCAGCCTCGTAAGGATCATTTTTTTTTTTTTTTTTTTTTTTTTTTTTTTTTTTTTTTTTTTTTTTTTTTTTTTTTTTTTTTTTTTTTTTTTTTTTCCCTACTGTGTACTATTTGGGTTTAGTTTTAGATTATAGATTATATTACATATTATATTATAGATTATTGATTATAGATTATTAGTTTACGTGAGGCCGGGAAAACTCTCTCCCTTATTCTTTCTCTCTCTCTCTCTCTCTCTCTCTCTCTCTCTCTCTCTCTCTCTCTCTCTCTCTCTCTCTCTCTCTCTCTCTCTCTCTCTCTCTCTCTCTCTCTCTCTCTCTCTCTCTCTCTCTCTCTCCTTGCATAGTCTATTATAACTTTTATTTATATTTGTTTACACTCCATCATGTATCCAGTTCCCTCCTTCAGTCTATTATTTCGGCTTGGTGCGTTACCTTTAGCAGGTATCACACGAGAGCATTTATAGTCAACATTCGATGATCAACATTTTTCTGGCATCATGTCTGGGATATTTTGCACTGGTATCGGAAACTAGACTGTTGATAGATAAATTTAGAAAACCAAAACAGTTTATATGTTGACCTCATAAGCTGCCAGACCAGTGTTGAGAATAAATGTTGTGTGAAAAAGCTCTCTTGTGATACCG
The DNA here is from genome assembly GCA_032716605.1 of Paralithodes platypus. NCBI lineage: Eukaryota > Metazoa > Arthropoda > Malacostraca > Decapoda > Lithodidae > Paralithodes > Paralithodes platypus. The sequence continues at coordinate 26,388,302 of CM064544.1, read as the reverse complement.
GCTTTATTTTCTGATAGTCAAGGAAATCTCCCCCGCTCTGCAAATACAAGCATAAACACACACGCATACACACATGCACACACACACATGCTCACTCACACACACACATGCTCACTCACACACACATACACACAATCAATCACTCTCTCACCTTCACATACCTTCATCATCACTAGGCTTTCATATTTCACACTCATTATAGATCTGATTTTCACATTCAGACTTCTCTCTTGGTTTGATTGATTGATTTAGGTGGGTGAGCCAAGGAAACACACACACACACACACACACTCTCTCTCTCTCTCTCTCTCTCTCTCTCTCTCTCTCTCTCTCTCTCTCTCTCTCTCTCTCTCTCTCACACTGGTTTCGTGCTATCGACTAAATCTTTTCAAGTGTGTAAAATACAGTATATTATTAATATTACAGTTCAATATGAGAGAGCGAGAGAGAGAGAGAGAGAGAGAGAGAGAGAGAGAGAGAGAGAGAGAGAGAGAGAGAGAGAGAGAGAGTGAGTGAGAGTGAGTCCTTGGGCAAAATTTCTAAAGAGTAGACTGAGGGCAGAGAATGAAATCGATAAGAAGAGTAAAATATGAAGAAAGACTTGTACTTTGGAGATGAAAATCAATTTATATTGCTCGGAATTCGTTAAATATATACCGGTAGTAATTTAAAGCAATTGAGAGAAGGATATTTAACAGTACATCTATTATGTTCAACTATAGATATTGGGTGGATGGGACTCGTTAGCCTTGGTCGGCAACCCATCTAGGGGAGACAACTTTATATAAATCCGGGTGGATGGGACTCGTCAGCCTTGGTCGGCAACCTGTCTAGGGGACTAAACCTGATACAAATCGGTACTGCTTACATACTGGGGAAGCAGGTTAGTGGATGGCCTAGGTCCTAGCCGAACACCACTGTAGAAAAATAGTGCTAAAAAGATACATAGAGGGCCTCAGGGTCTGACGATTCCTAAATTGAGTAGTCAATCCTGTAAGTCCTTCAGTAAACTGGCATGGGTTGTTCCTCTTACAGGGGATTGGTCCGCTTGGGGGCGTTCTGTGTATGGCCATCCTCATTAAGGGGAGTAAGGCGTCCGGCAATAGATAGATAGATATATTTGCCAGTTCCTCAGTCATTCAACTAAAACAATCTAAGAAGCAAGTAGCATAAACAATAGTTGGCAGAAATAAGCCATAAAGCAAATGTCGATTTCATAAATTCACAAAAGTATTTTATATATATATATATATATATATATATATTTGTTTTCTTCTATGTTCCAACTACTCCCTCTCGGGCATAGGCTGAGAGCCTGTACATTATTCTGCTTAACATGGTGAAGCCCGTGAGGTCTCGTTCCAGTCTAGGGAATTAGACATGTGAAGCACCCACTCACGGCTCAAAGCAGCCCCATCTCTGAAGCTGCTTCGCCCCTGTGCTTCACTGTCTTACCGGACCCTCGCTCTCAGAATGCCACCTATTGAGCAATTAACTCTCTAGGCATTGCCCCCCTGTAGCATATTTTGCGTATGGGAATAATCATGCAGTGCTATTTAATTAGAGAACAATGAGGGTATTTTTTTGGCGTTTCGGCGGTCTTTGTGGTAATGCACTGATACTAGGTACCGCACAAATTCCATCCCATTGATATCTTCCCATTGACATATCGGGATTCGAACCCGGGTCCATTGGATTACCAGTCCAGTGGCAAGACCACTCCACCACACCTCCCCATATAAGAGGCAACAGGCAACTGTAATAGGAATTGAGATAGTTTCACACTCAAAATCATCTACAAAGAGTCTCTTTGCCTTCCATTTCGAGTCTAGTCTTTCATATATTCCCTAACCAAATTCAGCCGACTTCAAACTATAATCGAAAATCCTAGAGTGTGAACAATTTCTTTTTAGTGAAATGATCGAAAGTCTTCCATAAATTGAGGTAAACTTTGTTACTATATTGCAATGTAAATATTCTGCACACTCTGGATTAACAAAAAAAAAAAAAAAAAAAAAAATCGATTCGCCAACTTTTATGAAAAACAGCTGATCTTGAATATAGATTATTTTATCAAATAGACAAAAAATATTTATCTTTACATACTTTCAGACTTATACATAACAGCGTAAGTGATATGGTATAACTTTATCCTATTTTGAAAATAACATTTACTTAATCCCATGTGACGATTAAGTATGGGTCATAGGATATTGTTATGAAACACCAAGGCATTCATGTGCTACTTTATTATGGCAATCATGGACATAATTATGTATAAGATTAAATACAGATCATGCAATAAATAGTCCTCTCTTGTTATCTAAGTCGTTAGAAAGGATGATCGGATTCGTTACAAGTTATATTCACTTTGAACTCGTTTCGGTTTGCACTATCAAACACTGTACCAAGTTCTGAGTTGTTTATGCAATTATGTAAATATGTTCACCTTACAGTAGCAGACAAACAAGATAAATTAAATAATGTACATTTTGCATGTAAATAAGTGTGAAAGTTATTAATATTAACATAAATATTTAGTATACCAATTATAGTTAGTGTTAGTGTACTCAACACAAATATACGAATGCAGATACAATGCTACTAAATATTAATTGAAAGACATTCAACTGTATAAAGACAACAAGTATACATTCCCAAAGTTCAAAGCATAATGTGGAATATCTGATTTAGTAAGGCAAGCGAAACTTGCGTAGCTTTATCACATTAAGGTATACCATGAATGCAGTTCAAGAGTGTCTGTTTTTGCTTGCAATAGTAAAAGTATCAAAAGTAGGTTTAACTGCATTTATTAAACTGAAAGTGTGCAAAGGAACACCTTGAGATGGTTCGGCCATATGGAACGTATGGGAAGCGAGAGAATGACTAAGAGGGTGTACGAGAGCGAGGAGGAGGGGCAGAGAGGGAGATGTAAACCGAAAGAGAGGTGGAAGGGTGGAGTGAAGAAGTATAAGGATGAAGGCGGTGCTGGTTGGGATGAGGGGTGTCGACTGACTGGGGACAGGTGCATGGGGGCGTTTCGTTCGTGGCCACCCCTTCGGGGTTCACTGCGTCAGGCAATAGATACAAAGATAGTAAACGGAAAAGGAGAGACAGACATCTTGATTAAAGGGAAAATACCTGTAATTTTGTAACTATGTTTAGTTTGCAGTATTCGAGTCCATATGATATAGAAATCATGGCCTAAAGAAGAGAATCCCAAAGTTGACGGGGAATAGGGGTGAGACTATGTTGAATTGGAGTTGATTAGAGTATACATTTGAAAACAAAGCAATGTGGTTCATAACAATTTTGTAAACTGATTGGGTGGGAACAGATTGAACAATTCTATAGTCTGTTTCTTTTCAACTGACGAAAACTTGAAAAGGTCCCTTCAAGATTTATCAGTTATTTTGAAGATTTTGTAGAGCAATATGGAGCTAATTATATAAACTTGGTCTTAATATGATGCAGAGACATAGCAGTTTCATATGTTTTCGTTAAGTATCGAGAAATTAGTTGCTAAGGGATTCAATTTATCGTTACCTGAAAAGAAACAGAGAGCTTGGCATACATAAACATTTGGTAGACTACTAGCCGAAAGATTGTGAAAGTGAATATGGGTGACAAATGGACTTAACCCATTCAGTACCAGTGAAATCCTTTTCGTTATTTTCTGGCTACTATTAGAAGATTTGATTCAGTTTTAAAAGTGCCTCCAGCAATTAACAGACTTCAAACTATCTCGCTTAACCCTTTTTACTACCACGGATCCTTCTTAAACAGTACAAAATCCTCTACATATAGCTAGAATAAAATAAAAATGACGTCGCCGGTTCAGAAGGGGTTAATTAACGGCCGGCGGGGGTCTGGTAGAGGCCGGAAGGTGTGGTGGGGACCTTGTAGGAGTACCCGTTACCGTTGGATCCGTTGCCGTTACCGTTGGATCCGTTGCCGTTGCCATTGGATCCGCTACCGTTGACTCCGTTGCCATTGGTATAACCATTGCCGTTGCCATTGGTATAACCATTACCGTTGCCATTAGTATAACCATTACCGTTGCCGTTGGTATAACCATTACCGTTGCCGTTGGTTTTACCGTTGCCGTTGGTATAACCATTACCGTTGCCGTTGGTTTTGCCGTTACCGTTGGTATAACCATTACCGTTGCCGTTGGTTTTGCCATTGGTATAACCGTTACCGTTGCCGTTGGTATAACCATTACCATTGCCGTTGGTTTTGCCGTTACCGTTGCCATTGGTATAACCATTACCGTTGCCGTTGGTTTTGCCATTGGTATAACCATTACCGTTGCCGTTGGTTTTGCCATTGGTATAACCATTACCGTTGCCGTTGGTATAACCATTACCATTGCCGTTGGTATTACCGTTGCCGTTGGTTTTGCCATTGGTATAACCATTACCGTTGCCATTGGTATAACCATTACCGTTGCCATTGGTTTTGCCATTGGTATAACCATTACCGTTGCCATTGGTATAACCATTACCATTGCCATTGGTATAACCATTACCGTTACCATTGGTTTTGCCATTGGTATAACCATTACCGTTGCCATTGGTATAACCATTACCGTTGCCATTGGTATAACCATTAGTATTACCGTTACCGTTGCCATTGGTATAACCATTACCATTGCCGTTTGTGTAACTGTTGCCATTACCGTTGGTATAACCATTGCCATTGGTGTTACCATTTCCGTTGGTATAACCATTGCCATTGGTGTTACCATTGCCATTGGTGTAACCATTGCCATTAGCACCATTACCATTAGCACCATTGCCATTGGTGTAACCATTGCCAATAGCACCATTGCCATTGGTGTAACCATTACCATTGGTGTAACCATTGCCATTAGCACCATTGCCATTCACACCATTGCCATTAGCACCATTGCCATTCACACCATTGCCATTAGCACCATTGCCATTCACACCATTGCCATTGGTGTAACCATTGCCATTAGCACCATTGCCATTCACACCATTGCCATTGGTGTAGCCATTGCCATTAGCACCATTACCATTAGCACCATTGCCATTCACACCATTGCCATTGGTGTAACCGTTTCCGTTGGTATAGCCATTTCCATTAGCACCATTGCCGTTGCCATTAGCAGGAGGTGGAAGGTAGGAATATCCGTTACCATTTCCTCCGTTGCCGTTGCCATTCCCGTTGGTGTATCCATTCCCGTTGCTGTGGCCCAGTTTGGCAGCAGCAGATATGCCAAGAACGGCTGTCAATATAAAATAGAGAGAGAACAAATTAGCAACACAATATATAAATCCGTGGCTCAGGAGGACTGGACTCCAAACAAAGCAAACAGTTCTAACATCAGGTAAAGCCTTAACACAAATAATGGTCATTGGGAAAATTTGAATTATTATTATTGTTGTTGTTGTTTTTAAGATGAACGATGGTAACATTAAGGGGGAAATAGTCCTTTTACCCATCGAAAAAAATATATTTTTGTTTTGTTTTGTCTTATAAGCTTCCTATTACGCTGTACAATCGCAGGAAACATCAAATTTCCACATCTGATTCCCGTTACTCACCCTACACTCACCCTTCAGACACCTATGGGACTCACAGTACTAAAAACTATTCATGGTATTTATTTTAAAAATATATAGGCTATATATTTTAGTTAGCCTGTTAGCTGTGGTGGTCAAGTGGTGAGCACGCTCGCGTGTGAATCTGAAAGACCCGGGATCGAATCCCTTCCACGGCGGACATTTAGTGGGTGCGGTAGTACGTCCTAGCATGTTTCACATGCTTGCACCCAGTCAGGGGACATCCTGACGACGTATACAGACTAAACACACATAACAAAGCCACTCCAACACCTTCCTCTCTCTCCAGTTTCAGTTCCTCAGTTTCAGTTCCTATGGAGCTCGTCCTGGAATCTTTACGACTCTGAACCTCACGATTCTATACAGGACTGGCCATTTGTATCGGCACTAGCTCAGAGAAGAGTGTTGAGAGGGGAGAAGGGGTGTTGGAGAGAGAGGAAGCTGTTGGAGTGGCTTTGTTATGTGTGTTTAGTCTGTATACGTCGTCAGGATGTTCCCTGACTGGGTGCGAGCATGTTTCGCTAGGACGTACTACCACACCCACTAAATGTCCGCCGTGGCAGGGATTCGATCCAACACCCCTTCTCCCCTCTCAACACTCTTCTCTGAGCTAGTGCCGATAAAAATGGCATGGTCAGTCCTGTAAAGAATCGTAAGATTCAGAGTCGTAAAGATTCCAGGACGAGCTCATTAGCGGCGGATCCCCAGATCGCCCGTGGTGATTGTCATCAGTGACTCGCATGGTGTAGTGACTAGCGTCTCGGACTTCCACCCAGAAGGCCCGGATTCGCGCCCACGCTCGGCGCATTAAAGATTTTTCACAAGCACTGAGTCGTTACCATCCCTCATGAGCAAAGGGATGGGGTAGTAGTACAGGACCCCAATGGAAATACGCCTAATCGGCCTTATTGAGCTATCCTTAGCTAGCTTAGCATGCGCTAGCTTTAAGAACTTTAAGAACTATTATTATTATTATTATTATCTAAACATCTACAAAAGTACAAAAAAGTAATAAGTACGTTTTCTTTGGCAGTGCGCCATAGAAAGAAACCTGCCCATTAAATGGGTAACTCAAGAATGTTTACAAACATTGCATCACAAATGCAGAAATGATTATGTTGACTGTGATTGCCGTTTATGTTAAATTATGTTTTTTTTTTTTTTTCAAAGCAATAAAAGTAATTTAGTTCATAATAATTTTGATTCTGTAAAAAGCATTTTGATTGAAAACACTGCTCTATGAATCTGTTAAGACAACATTCTTGTATGGGAACAATTAGATCTGGAGTCCATTTTCTCGCATAAATTTACAAAATGTTATCTAAATAATAACAAAAAAAAATCTAGCATCAGACATGAGAGGTTTATGTTATATCTATCTTAATCAATATTGTGCATACATAATAAATAGTAAACTCACCAAGTATAATTTAATTTGGAGCATTAGAATAAGCAATCTGTTCAATTTCAATATACACCAAAAAGGAACAAAATTAATTATGTTATCTAAAAAAAAAAAAAAAATGCATTATCAGACATTGACTGAAACTTTTCCTATGCATTTAAAATAGTATGAAGACGATTCCCTGCATGTTTAATTGAAATCCATCAACAAATAATGAAAATCCAGTATTCCCTCCAAGAAGGTCAGTACACACACGAAAATAAGGGACAATATTTTAGATAAAACAAAAATGCAAAGAACGGCTGGAATAACGAGTATCCAACATATACTGTATATCTGTAATTTATAAGCCCGTTTGTTTGTTTAAATCCGAGGATTAACATTTGTGTCTAACAGATGGAAGAGCAAAGCCCAAACATTTGTCAGCTAACAGCAAGTTTACTTACTATTGTTATTATGTATTCTAGATGGAGAACATGAAAAAAAGTATAGGAAATAGTTATTGATCAGAACATCTTCGTACAACATGTTATATATACAGTATATAACTGTATATATATATATATATATATATACATATATATATATATATATATATATGCTGTATATATAGAAAGAGAGAGACAGAGAATGTGTGTGTGTGTGTGTATTCAAGTGAGCACTACTGTACAGCTTACCTGCTAGTACGATACACGATACTGTAACCTTCATCCTTCACAATTCAGTAGCGGTTCAAGAAGCTGAAAAATACAAAATACATTGTAACTTATATATTCATACCTAAGTACAGTAATACCAAATACTCAAACACAAGTATTTAGATGTCAATTTGATTCAGTAATCCGTGCAACATGCATTTTTCAGTTTACGAATATCATAATATTAATCAAACAATGACGTATAAGCATTGTGAGTTATTGTTCATTCTTCTTTCATCAAGCGTTATCGGTATATTATTGTACAATTATTCAGATTAAAATAAGTTTGCTATATATCCTTAACAACGTTTGATAACACATGTTATTATTTGAAAACATAATTACTAAGAACGCAAAATCCCTTAGTTAACAACGTTTATCTCTTAGTTCAATGTACTTATATTGGCTTTAATTATTTAACGGTGACCTGATTGCTGATAAAGACTATATTTAGAATGTACTGTATTTCTGGGCTCAATATACGTACAGTGTTGGTCAATACTCGTGTAACATCCTCAAACTTATACATTAATCTGTTAGGCATCATTTGTACAGCAAAGTAACTCCTTAAGGGGGGATGGGCTGTTTTTCTGGACCACTTTCTCCCTCATGTTTAGCCCCATTAGTTTTCAGATGTTAAGATTTTTGCTCCATTAGTTAGTCGATTTTAAGACCTTTCGCCCCATTTCTTCGTCAATATTTAGACCTTTCGTGCTATTTAGGTGTCGATTTTTTCCCTGGCGAACGATAGTGAGCCTGTAATGTTGGAAGAAACATGTACAAACTAATCTAGAAGGGGGATCTAATGGATGTTTTTTTTTTTTTAATTTTACGGAGTTCTAGGGAGGAAACTAGAAAACTAATGAATACATGCAAAAAAACGCCCAAAAAGTGACCCATCCCCCCTTAACCCTCTCACGTTCTTGACGCAATTTTGAGCCTATTAGGGATACTTTAATGCCTTTATTACCATCAGGGGTATTTATAAACCTTTAGTTTAGTTACTTTAACCTATGCAGTTGTCTTTGAGTTAGCTGTGGGCAGAAAACTAATTTTGGAGAGGTAATTATAAGAGTGAGAGAACTCTATTTCTTATTGCTAATCTGGCGACCTCTGCGTCACATGGTCGTGAGAGGGTTAAGTACAGCAAAAATGTAACTCCGTCAATTGGGAATAGTACCGACCATCATAGATTTATTGGTAGTGTAAAAAGTTGACCCGAATAAAATTAAAAATACAATAGTTCTCACTCAAATGAACATTGTGTTCTTTTATTTATAAATTATTTGTTTACTTAAGCGTTGTTGATTAGTTGGTTTTGTCTTTTTACTGTGTTCGTATAAGTTTTGGTTTGTTTATTTTGCAAGTTTTACATTATAATTCCAATCTTTTATAACTGACCTGGAAACCCGCCTTCATTGATCCGCACTTTCTGATTAATTGCTTACATCTTAAGGGGAGGCAGACCGTTTTTCTGGACCCCCTTCTCCCTAATGTTTAGCCCCACTAGTTTTGAGATTATAAGACGTTCGGCCCATTAGTTTGGCGATTTTAACACCTTTCGCCCTATTTCGTTGTTAATTTTAAGACCTTTCGTGCCATTTATGTGTCGATTTATACCTGGCGAGCGATAGCGAGCCTGCAATTTTAAGAGGAATCGGCCTTCGGCCGGGACATTTTTCTACCGAAAAATGTACACATTTATCTTGAAGGGGGGTCTAGGGTGTGTTTTTCTAAGCTTGATGGAGGTCTAGGGAGGAAACTAAAAATATATATGAATAAATGAATTAATAGACCAAACAAAATATATGAATAAATGAATTAATAGACCAAACAAACAGCCAGTGTCTCCCCTTAAAGGAACACATTACTAATTGCCCCCCCCCCCCCCCCCCCCCTCCCTCCTGGACTGTAACTGACACCGTAGTGATTATAGTTGACCCGATTCCTAACCCAGAATATTTTAACTTTTCCTCTATTCCACTATGTTGAAATATTGTATGTATAAGAATGCTATTCGCGGTAATTATAAGCGAGAAATCATGACCTCTATCCTCTGTAACTTAAAAACGACTAGAGTAATCGAGCTCATATTTCTACCATTTGGGAAGAGTCAGTCAAGGAATAGATGTGAAAATGTACAGCCCATTTGCTCTAGCCCATTTTGAGTTACAGAGGTTAGAGTTCATGATTTCTCGCCTACTTACAGCGAATAGACTAGTCAATTTTTGTTTCCAGCTGAGGATAAATTGTCATGTTTCTATCTTCGTTACTCAGCTTTTACGTAGATTTTGTAGCGAAATATGATAATTATGAAAACTTGGCATTAATACGACACACAGCCATTGTAGTTTCATATATTTCCATTAAGTATCGAGAAATCACCTACCAAGGGATTCAATTTTGACCATCAGCGGGACAAAAATAGACTATAGTAACTGAGTTCACCGCCTCCACCACTGGCTCGTACTGTACCTTCTGTCGGTGGCTCTCCTGCAATTGTCTGCCAGTCTCTGCTTCTTGCTAGTCTTATATACTGTAGCGGCGGCGGCCTCCAATATGGCGGCCACCGGGGTCAAGGTCTGCCCGTGGTAAAGTGAAAACACTGATGCCAGGGTCTTTGAGGAAACCTTTAGGAGATAGTGATCCCATGGCTTACCACCACCACCACCATACTGTATACAAGAATCATGTACTCCTCAACAGTCCTTTACATTAACCGCTTTTGTACCGGCAACGTCTTTTATATTTTATTCTAGTTGCATTCAAAAGATTTTGCAAGCCACCATTGTATGGAGAAATCCGGCTTCGCCTATCGAAAAATGTACAAATTTAGCTTGTCAAAACAAAAATATATATATATGCTGGCTCGCTACCGCTCGCTAGTAAATATTGACACCTGGATGGGGTAAACGTCTTAAAACAGTAGGCTGAATGGGGTCAAATGGATACTAGCCGAAGAGAGAGGGAGGGAAAGAGAAAAAAATCGAGGTGGGCCTCTTTAATAAGGAGGCTACGTTTTAGGAATGTTTAAGATAGATGGTTTCCGCGTCATTCCACTACGATGCCGCCATTGTCTAGGTCCACTATGACTGTACTATTACTATTATAAACATGATCAGATTAATATCCAGTATTCGAGAATGGATAATAAGTCGTAGGCGTGTGTATAAATATGACCGTCTTGGTGGTGTAATGGTTAAGGTGTCTAAAAATCGGTGTGTGATAACCCAGGTTCGAATCCCGATGGATCACATAGATGCTTTCATTAATTTCATTGATGTTTGGTGTTGTGGTCATATTAATAAAATATAGATTACTATTATTTCTACTATTACTATTACTATAGAAGTATAGAGCGGCTACTCCTTTAGTCTACAATGAATAGATACATTTACATGCTAATAACTATGTTAAGGGAGCCCACATCGATTGTTTTCTCTTTTTCTCCCTCTCTCTTTGGCTTGCATCCATTCGGCCCCATTCAGCCTACTGTTTTAAGACCCTTACCCCCATCCAGGTGTCAATATTTTCCTGGCGAGCGGTAGCAAGCCAGCGTATATACTGTATATATTTGTTTTGACAGCAAGCTAAATTTGTAAATTTTTCGATAGAAAAATTTCTCCGGCGAAGCCGGATTTCTCCATACAATGCTGGCTCGCTATCGCTCGCTAGGAAGAAATTGACACCTGGATGGGGATAAACGTCTTAAAACAGTTGGCTGAATGGGGCCGAATGGATACAAGCCAAAGAGAGAAAAGGAGAGAAAGAGAAAAACAAGCAGGTGACCCCCCTTAACTTAGTTGCAACAAACATATTTTGCAATGAGTTATTTTCTTTTATTGCGGGTTTATAATCAGTCTGAGTTACGTAGAAAGCTCGTGTAAGTTCATATTTTGGTTTTGCAATAAGAAATGCAGTGAAAATAATATTATACATAACAATATATATATATATATATATATATATATATATATATATATATATATATATATATATATATATATATATATATACCGTATATATATACAGTATATATATGGACGTAAAATCACAAATACGTGTGATCAAATATAGTAATAGTGTATTACCCTGAAGATGTCTTGAGAGAATAGACGAAAGCTTGGTGTTCTATTGTTTCAATTTTCCTAGCGAGTTTTACTACATATACAGTACAGTATATATATATATAATTTGTTTTTCCGACCACATCATTAAACATTTTGGATGCTTTATACAAGTAATATGCAATTAATGGATATTCGTTGTTGTGTTTTTATTTTCTATTTTTGTATGAAGGATACAAAAGGCAAAGTCTATATAATAGTAAACACCTTTTATCAGCTTATTCTGGCTAAAGGGGTCACCGACTTTTTTTTCTTTCTATTTCTCCCCCTTTCTCTCTTTCCCTGGCTTGTATTCATTCGGTGCCATTCAGCCAACTGTTTTAAGACGTTTATCCCCATCCAGGTGTCGATTTTTTCCTGGCGAGCGATAGCGAGCCAGCATTGTATGGAGAAATCCGGCTTAGCCGGAGAAATTTTTCTATTGAAAAATGTACAAATTTAGCTTGTCAAAACAAAAATATATACAGTATATGCTGGCTCGCTACCGCTCTCCAGGAAAATATTGATACCTGGGAGGGGGTAAGCGTCTTAAAACAGTCAGCTGAATGGGGCCGAATGGATGCAAGCCAGAGAAAGAAAGAAAAGGAGAGAAAGGGAAAACAAATCCGGTGACCTCCCTTGAAGTATACATACAGTCATTCTGGTCTTCTGGCGAGCACTATGCCATGTTATTATGTTCAAGAAAGGCCTCTCTAGGCAAGGGGTTAAGGGGGTCACCGTTTTTTTTTTTATCTTTCTCTCCTTTTCTCTCTTTCCCTGGCTTGTATCCATTCGGCCCCATTCAGCCAACTGTTTTAAGACTTATCCCCATCCAGGTGGCGATTTATTCCTGGCGAGCGATAGCGAGCCAGCATTGTATGGAGAAATCCGGCTTCGCTGGAGACATTTTTCTATCGAAAAATGTACAAATTTAGCTTGCTGTCAAAAAAAAATATATATATATGCTGGCTCGCTACCACTCGCTAGAAAAATATTGACACCTGGATGGGGGTAAACGTCTTAAAACGGTAGGCTGAATGGGGCCGAATGGATACAAGCCAAAGAGAGAGGGAGAGAAAGAGAAAAAAGCGAGGTGGGCTCCCTTAATAGTTTGAAGGTGATTATTTATTTGTCCATCTACCGGTACTAGATATTATAGAACAGTGTTCCTCAGAGCTCTCAGTGGATACCATTCCCTCTTCGTAGTGCACGTATAGCACCCGTCTCGCAACACAATCCCATCCCTACTCTGTGCAACTCTCCAACCCAAGAGTGAAACGTTATTCTCAATCTTCTATTCAACAGCTGAACTCTCTCCCAGAATCAGTCTTTCCCTCTTCCTCTGATTTAAATTGCTTCAAACTCCGTGTGTCCAGGCATTTTGGCTCGAACGTCCCTTGATTTTGGCCCTGTCACTCTTTCAACTCTGGAGGAGGCTCTCGCCACAGGCAGTTCCGCCTTGTTGTCTCCCTCACTCACATAAAAATATAAAAGTAGGAGGGTGAGTCCACATCTACATCCTTTTAATATACAGAGATCAATACTAGGCTGAATAAAATCGTCGTGTTATCATTTTGTTTCTGTATATTTAGAACGACTAAAAGAAAGAAAGGCGGCATCGTTGTTAAGGGGGGATGGGCCGGTTTTCTGGACCACTTTCTCCCTCATGTTTAGGCCCATTAGTTTTCAGATGTTAAGCTGTTAGCCCCATTAGTTAGTCGATTTAAGACCTTTCGCCCCATTTCTTCGTCAATATTTAGACCTTTCGTGCTATTTGTGTGTCGATTTTTTCCCTGGCGAACTATAATGAGCCTGTAATGTTGGAAGAATAGGCCTTCGGCCGGAATAGTTTTCTACCGAAAAATGTACAAATTAATCTAGAAGGGGGATCTAATGGATGTTTCTTTACATTTAATGGAGGTCTAGGGAGGAAACTAGAAAAATAATGATATGCAAAAATCGCCCAAAAAGTGAACCATCTCCCCTAAAAAGGGCTTTGAGGCAGAGATATATTTGTGTATTAGAATTTGCTCCCGCCAAACGCTTTCTGGTATATCATACATCACTAATTAAATTGCCTTATTCACTTCCAAATTCTGCTTGTGTTTTTGTGATTAATCAGCATAATTCCAACTGGCCATTTGCAGCCCAAATGAAAACAAAAATCCTGGTTAGATTTTTCTTCTTTTCTTTTCGTAATTCCGAAAGGTACATGTGTTTTATATAAAGCATGGTAACACACCACATTTCCATTGCGACAACGCCATTTTGTGGATGTCGAACACGCAACCAAATGCCTGAAGTCATAATAAAGTATGTAACATCTAAGCAAACTGCACACACAAATGGAGAGCTGTCTTGCACCATCTAAAACAAAATGTCTAGAGTAACCTATTGAGAAAATGATCCCGAAGATCATAGCTCTAGTAAGATCATTAATATTTACCTTCAAAGTACTCTACATGAATATATTAGCAGTCGCATAGTTTGACTGCAAATATTGTTGTTGTTGTTTGTTATATAGTCAGTGGTACAAACTAAAGCCGGTATCACACGAGCCCTTTCTCCCTCAACGTTTATCCTCAACACTGGTCTGGCTGCTTTGAGGTCAACATTTAATATATATCCGTTACCTAAATTCATCTATGATCAGGCTAGTTTACGATTCCAGTGCAAAATAATCCAGAAATGTTGCCAGAAAAATTGTGATCATCGAATGTTGACTATAAAAGCTCTCGTGTGATACCGCCTTGTCTTGTCATATGTAGTTTTGTTGATCTATTTGTAGATATGGTGTGTAATACTAAGATGTGATCTTACTCTATGCTCCGTTTGTTTTTATCTGACGATAAATCCCTTGGCAGCTAATTTCTCGATACTTAAGGGAAGGCAGACCGTTTTTCTGGACCCCCTCGCCCTAATGTTTAGCCCCACTAGTTTTGATATTATAAGACGTTCGGCCCATTAGTTTGGCGATTTTAACACCTTTTGCCCCATTTCGTTGTAAATGTAAAGACTTTCGTGCCATTTAGGTGTTGATTTTTTCCTGGCGAGCGATAGCGTGCATGCAATTTTAAGAGGATCCGCCCTTCGGCCGAGACATTTTTCTACCGAAAAATATATAAATCTATCTTGAAGGGGGGTCTAGGGGGTGTTTTTCTAAGCTTGATGGAGGTCTAGGGAGGAAACTGAAAAAAATATATATGAATAAATGAATTAATAGACCAAACAAACGGCCAGTCTCCCCTTAATAAACCAATATGAACTACCATTTCTCTGCACCATAATAAACAAAGACCAAGGGTATATAATTAACACCATATTTCTCTGCACCATAATAAACAAAGACCAAGGGTATATAATTAACACCATATTTCTCTGCACCATAATAAACAAAGACCAAGGGTATATAATTAACACCATATTTCTCTGCACCATAATAAACAAAGACCAAGGGTATATAATTAACACCATATTTCTCTCTGCATAATAAACAAAGACCAAGGGTATATAATTAACACCATATTTCTCTGCACCATAATAAACAAAGACCAAGGGTATATAATTAACACCATATTTCTCTGCACCATAATAAACAAAGACCAAGGGTATATAATTAACACCATATTTCTCTGCACCATAATAAACAAAGACCAAGGGTATATAATTAACACCATATTTCTCTACACCATAATAAACAAAGACCAAGGGTATATAATTAACACCATATTTCTCTGCACCATAATAAACAAAGACCAAGGGTATATAATTAACACCATATTTCTCTGCACCATAATAAACAAAGACCAAGGGTATATAATTAACACCATATTTCTCTGCATCATAATAAACAAAGACCAAGGGTATATAATTAACACCATATTTCTCTACACAATCTTCAAAATAACTGAACAATCTGATGGGAACTTTGCAATTTACCGACAGTTGCAAAGAAACACATTCTAAGTTCTCTGCCCAAAATCACCTTTACCTGAGAATAGACCCTACGTGGTTCCCAAAACGAATATGAACAAATCGGCTGTTGTCCAGGTTCGATTCATTGAAGGGGACATGGGCCGTTTTCTGGTCCCCCTGCTTCCTCGTGTTTAGCCCCATTAGTTTTCAGATTGTATGACGTTCACCTCATTAGTTTGTTGATTTTAAAACCTTTCGCCCCATTTATTTGTCAATATTAAGACTTTTCGTGCTATTTTGGTGTCAACTATATTCCTGGCGAATGATAGTGAGTCTATAATTTTGGAAGAATCGGCCTTCGGCCGGGACATTTTTCTATCGAAAAATTTACAAATTAATCTCGGTATCTCCAGCAAAGGTCAAGCCGAGAATGCCCGCGAGTTTACTAAATTCAACTCACTGCTGACCCTTCGTACAAGTTTACTAAATACAACTCACTGCTGACCCTTCGTACAAGTTTACTAAATACAACTCACTGCTGACCCTTCGTACAAGTTTACTAAATACAACTCACTGCTGACCCTTCGTACAAGTTTACTAAATACAACTCACTGCTGACCCTTCGTACAAGTTTACTATATACAACTCACTGCTGACCCTTCGTACAAGTTTACTAAATACAACTCACTGCTGACCCTTCGTACAAGTTTACTATATACAACTCACTGCTGACCCTTCGTACAAGTTTACTAAATACAACTCACTGCTGACCCTTCGTACACTCTTATTTGCTATCTATTTACTCAGGCCCAATCCCGACTTTTCCTAAAAAACAAAAAATCCCTG
This sequence comes from Paralithodes platypus, assembly GCA_032716605.1. NCBI lineage: Eukaryota > Metazoa > Arthropoda > Malacostraca > Decapoda > Lithodidae > Paralithodes > Paralithodes platypus. The sequence goes on along the minus strand of CM064544.1, from coordinate 26,371,741 downwards.
TTTTTTTTGGTAATATACCTGTTACAGTAACCCCTATACGCAACCCCTTCTGAACTGGCAACGTTTTTTTTTTTTTTTTTTTTTTCTAGCTCTATTTAGACGGCACTGTGCAGTTTAAGAATCATCTGTGGAAGTAAAAATGGTTAAATGAGATCGTTCGCAGCCTCTTTATTGCTGGAGGTCCTTTTTAAACTGAATACAGTCGTCTAATAGTAGCCAGAGTAAAGTTACAAGGATGGCGCTGGCACTCAATGGGATAAGGAATACAAACTTTGTATCGCTACTACAATAATCAGTGTTCCTCAGAGATCTCCCAGTGTATACCACCTCCTCTATGTAGGGTACGTGGTACCCGTCTTGCAACACAATCCCATCCCTACTCTGTGCAACTCTCCAACCCAAGAGTGAAACGTTACTCTGTCTTTCTTTTATTCAACAGCTGAGCTATGGAACTCTCTCCCAGAATCAGTCTTTCCCTCTTCCTTTGACTTAAATTGCTTCAAACTGTGTGTCGCGGCATTTGGCTCGAATGTCCCTTGATTTTGGCCCTGTCACTCTTTCAACTCTGGGGGAGGCACTCGCTACAGGCAGTTCTGCTTTTTGTCTCCCTCACTCACATAGAAAAAAACAAAATATTCCAACCTATTCCATATTCTGAGCAATGCAAGATTTCCGTACAAATAATAAATATACAAGCGGTATTTTGTGGATGTAAAGAGTGAATTACACAAGAGCGTTTCTGCCATATTAGGTACTTGGTTGTATCAAAAACACTCGCCGATGGGGCCAAATTTATCCAAACTCTCCACTTTTCCTGCCAGCTCCCATCACGTTCACGTTAGCCTTTCCATTTCCACCAGTCAGAGTTACTCGTGCGGGGCCCGGGAGTGAGAGTGAGAGTGAGAGTACTTTAAGGGGGGATGGTTCACTTTTTGGTCGATTTCTTCATATATTAATTATTTTTTTATTTTTCAGTTTCCTCCCTAGACCTCCATCAAACTTAAATATACATCCATTAGATCCCCCTTCTAGATTAATTTGTACATTTTTCGGTGGAAAAATGTGCCGGCCGAAGGCCGGTTTTTCAAAAATTACAGGCTCACTATCGTTCATCAGTAAAAACAATATTGACACCTAAATAGCACGAAAGGTCTTAATATTGACAAGGAAATGGGGCGGAAGGCCTTAAAATCGACCTATTAATGCGGTAAACATCATAAAATCTGAAAACTAAACATGAGGGAGAAGGGAATTTCTAAAAACGAGCCCTCTCCCCTGTTGCCTATTACGTCTGGCGGTAGGTAGGTCATGATGCAGTGCTGCGCTGGTTGTTTACTATGGCTTCGAGGTATGCAAGTCTTTTATGGGGGGTCACCGGCTCTTTTTTATCTGTCTCTCCTTTTCTCTCTTTCCCTGGCTTGTATCCATTCGGCCCCATTCAGCCAACTGTTTTAAGACGTTTATCCCTATCCAGGTGTCGATTTCTTCCTGGCGAGCGAGAGCGAGCCAGCATTGTATGGAGAAATCCGGCTTTGCCGGAGAAATTTTTCCATCGAAAAATTTACAAATTTAGCTTGCTGTTAAAACAAAAATATACATATGCTGGCTCGCTTCCGCTCGCCAGGAAAATATTGACACCTGGATGGGGGTAAACGTCTTTAAACAGTAGGCTGAATGGGGCCGAGGATACAAGCCAAAGAGAGAGAGAAAGAGAAAGAGAACAAAAAGCGAGGTGGGCTCGTTATAAATAGTATGACCTTTCGTGTCCTGTAGGTGTCGATTTTTTCCTGACGAGCGATAGCGAGTCTTCAATTTTAGAAAAAATCGGCCTTCGGCCGAAAAATGTACATGTTTATCTTGAAAGGGGTTCTAGGGGGTATTTTTTCAGCTTGATGGGGGTCTTGGAAAGAAAATAAAAATATATAAATACACAAATATCTAGACCGAAGAACAAGCACTATACCCTTTAATTCTTCTGAAACTTAAATATTGAAGATGCCAGACAACAATTGCCCGTAAATATTGACGGAAAAATTGCTCGTGTGACACCGCCTTTATACCGGAGTCACACGAGCCGATTTTTGAGCATTTTTTACGGGCAATTATGGTCCGACAGTTTCAAATATTACACTTTATCAGAATTCAGCCGCCTAACATACTCTACCTTCAGTCTAGTTACCGATACCAGTGCAAAAAAGTCCCTAAATATAACGAGACAAAACTTGCTCATGGAAAATTGACGGAATAATCGGGCTCGGCTTTACAGTAGGGTACGAACATCAGAACTAGATGTGTGTGAATTTGTATTTTGTTTTTGTGTGTTCATTGTTTCTGTTGTGTTGTCCCTACTCAGGCTCTGTCTTGAGTCGGCCACCCCCTAAAAAATACAGGAAAAGTGGGGATTGTGCCTGAGTATATAGACTAGAATAGACAGAACGAACAACAGACAACAACAACTTGATCTAGGGCGCAACTTTGAGAGAATCAATGTACACTCGGATGCCATAGTCTCTAGCCCACTCATAAATACTCGTGGCCTTCACCTATTTCTATGGGAAAGAATGTATGAATATATTTGTCTATACATCAAATACAAAACTACAGTATATGTACTATTTATTGAAAAGCAAAGTTTACCCAAAAATCAATCTAAATACTTATCTATTTTGTATTAATTTCACCTCAACACCAAACACCTCCAATGAAATTAATGAAAGCATATATGTAATCCACCAGGATTCGAACCGGGTTATCACACACATATGTTTAGACACCTTAACCATTACACCACCAAGACGGTTAAAGGTTTATTCACACGCCTACGACTTATTATCCATTCTCGAATACTGGATATTAATCTAATCATGTTCATATTCCCACCGCACTATGGTAGCCTAATGCTTAAGTGAGAGGAAAGAATATTCATGGGGCACAGATCATATAGACCGGCCTCGCTGAGAAATATCCCTGAACCTACTGATAATCTTATACTGATAATAATTGCATAAAGAAAAACACAAGGGGTCCTGGAAATAATATGAGTGGACTAGAGTGTACCTGCAAATTAAACGCTTGTATTATTGTGTGGCTGTAGATATGGACGAAGTGGCTCTTATTGTATTATTGTGTGGCTGTAGATATGGACGAAGTGGCTCTTATTGTATTATTGTGTGGCTGTAGATATGGACGAAGTGGCTCTTATTGTATTATTGTGTGGCTGTAGATATGGACGAAGTGGCTCTTATTGTATTATTGTGTGGCTGTAGATATGGACGAAGTGGCTCTTATTGTATTATTGTGTGGCTGTAGATATGGACGAAGTGGCTCTTATTGTATTATTGTGTGGCTGTAGATATGGACGAAGTGGCTCTTATTGTATTATTGTGTGGCTGTAGATATGGACGAAGTGGCTCTTATTGTATTATTGTGTGGCTGTAGATATGGACGAAGTGGCTCTTATTGTATTATTGTGTGGCTGTAGATATGGACGAAGTGGCTCTTATTGTATTATTTTGTGGCTGTAGATATGGACGAAGTGGCTCTTATTGTATTATTGTGTGGCTGTAGATATGGACGAAGTGGCTCTTATTGTATTATTGTGTGGCTGTAGATATGGACGAAGTGGCTCTTATTGTATTATTGTGTGGCTGTAGATATGGACGAAGTGGCTCTTATTGTATTATTGTGTGGCTGTAGATATGGACGAAGTGGCTCTTATTGTATTATTGTGTGGCTGTAGATATGGACGAAGTGGCTCTTATTGTATTATTGTGTGGCTGTAGATATGGACGAAGTGGCTCTTATTGTATTATTGTGTGGCTGTAGATATGGACGAAGTGGCTCTTATTGTATTATTGTGTGGCTGTAGATATGGACGAAGTGGCTCTTATTGTATTATTGTGTGGCTGTAGATATGGACGAAGTGGCTCTTATTGTATTATTGTGTGGCTGTAGATATGGACGAAGTGGCTCTTATTGTATTATTGTGTGGCTGTAGATATGGACGAAGTGGCTCTTATTGTATTATTGTGTGGCTGTAGATATGGACGAAGTGGCTCTTATTGTATTATTGTGTGGCTGTAGATATGGACGAAGTGGCTCTTATTGTATTATTTTGTGGCTGTAGATATGGACGAAGTGGCTCTTATTGTATTATTTTGTGGCTGTAGATATGGACGAAGTGGCTCTTATTGTATTATTTTGTGGCTGTAGATATGGACGAAGTGGCTCTTATTGTATTATTTTGTGGCTGTAGATATGGACGAAGTGGCTCTTTTCTAGTGCTTAAGGGGGGTCACCGGCTTTATTTTTTTGTTATCTTTCTCTCCTTTTCTCTCTTTCTCTGACTTATACCCATTCGTCCCTATTCAGCCAACTGTTTTAAGACGTTTATCCCCATCCAGGTGTCGATTTCATCCTGGCGAGCGATAACGAGCCAGCATTGTATGGAGAAATCCGGCTTCGCCGGAGACGTTTTTCTATCGAAAAATGTACAGATTTAGCTTGCTGTCAAAACAAAAATATATATATGCTGGCTTACTACAGCTCGCCAGGAAAATATTAACACCTGGATGGGGGTATACGTCTTCAAACAGTAGGCTGAATGGGGCCGAATGGATACAAGCCAAAGAGAGAGGGAGAAAAGGAGAAAAAAAAACGAGGTGGGCTCCCTTAACTCCTTCAGCACCGTCCTAGGACGCCTCTATAGTTTTTATTCTGGCTAAATTTAGATGATTTTATGCACCTTAAAAAGGAGCTATGTAACTAAGAGGGTTTATTGAGATCGTATTTACCCACTTGAGTCGTATAGGTAGAGTATAAACTAATAGGTCATGATGGAATCCTTCTATACAGTATTCTAGGTCTTGGTGGTTATCATAAACTAATAGGTCATGATGGAATCCTTCTATACAGTATTCTAGGTCTTGGTGGTTATCATAAACTAATAGGTCATGATGGAATCCTTCTATACAGTATTCTAGGTCTTGGTGGTTATCATAAACTAATAGGTCATGATGGAATCCTTCTATACAGTATTCTAGGTCTTGGTGGTTATCAGGAGGTCTTTAAGGGAGTCCACCTCGCTTGTTTTATCTTTCTCTCCCTCTCTCTTTGGCTTGTATCCATTCGGCCCCATTAAGCCTACTGTTTTAAGACGTTTACCCCCATCTAGGTGTCAATATTTTCCTGGCAAGCGGTAGCGAGCCAGCATATATATATTTTTGTTTTGACAGCAAGCCAAATTTGTACATTTTTCGATAGAAAACTTTCTCCGGCGAAGCCGGATTTCTCCATACACGCCAGGAAGAAATCGACACCTGAATGGGGATAAACGCCTTAAAACAGTTGGCTGAGTGGGGTCGCATGGATACAACCCAGAGAAAGAGAGAAAGGGAGAGAAAGGTAAACAAAAAACGATGACCCCCCCTTATGGGTATTGTTAATGTGTACCATTATTAAATCGAACACATTGCATAAAAACTTTTCCATTTTGGATGGCGGTGATATAATTATGATCATGGAGGAGTATATTCAGTTTCTGTTAAAATAACTTAGAAAAGTTGACAGAATGAATATAAACACCAAATGAGGAGGAGCACCTATAGTCTATTCGCTGCAAGTAGGCGATAAATCATGACCTCTATCCTCTGTTACTCAAAAAGGGCTAGAGCAAATTGCCTGTAATTTGCCACATATATTCCTTGACTGACTCTTCCCAAATGGTAGAAATATTAGCTCGATTACTCTATTCGTTTTTGAGTTACAGAGGTTAGAGGTCATGATTTCTCGCCTACTTACAACGAATAGACTATAGCAGCTGTCAATGACCTGAAGAAGCTATCTGCGAAACGTTGTCAATAAAGTGCTCCTCTTCATTTGGTGTTTATATGCATTCCCTTTCTACTGCGTGGATGTACAATACTTTTTACTGTGTGAAAATCCCACAACTTTTCATCACTGTACAATTTCAAAGAATTGAGTACATTGCATAAAAGCTTTGCGTCATGTCTGGCAGGACTGTGTGTCATGATAGAGTGCTTATCTACTATTGCTTGGATGTAGCAATAGAGCTTAAGGGAGCCCACCTCGCTGTTTTTCTCTTTCTCTCCCTCTCT